>RJWJ010042454.1:0-13008 GCA_004363605.1 Indri indri | reverse complement strand
CACAGGCCAGATCCAACTGCTCAGGGGCAAGGAGGGGAGATTTGTGATTAGGTGAGGCCACTACAGCCCCTCCCTGGTGGTTTTGTCTAGAAGCTGGGAGCAGACCTTTGACGCCTGCTGAAAAGGATATCTTGCCAGCTTTGGTAGAGCCTGAGGGCGGGCTTACCAAATCTAGCCCTTCCCAGCTGCACTTCCCCACCCGCCTCTGCTCTGGCAGAGAATAAGGACTCACCGGAAGTTCCAGGGCCCCACCCACCACCTGGGGCATTCCAGTGTTTCTCCTGAGGGACGAGAGTGGGTTATAAGACTCAAAAATAACATTGCAGCTTGTTAATTCCAGCAAGCACCACCTAATGTCAGGTGGTCAATCCACATGCCCTTTACAGCATTTACTGACTCAATCGTAAAGGGTATAGCCGGTTCTCATTCACAAGCACCCCCCACTGTCTCAGAGATTAAACTGGGTGTGCCATTATCGAATCAAAAGAGAATCCAAAACTAAGAAGCAAAATCTGCTCCAGATGAGAAGGTACCAGTGAAAGATCTCCAGACACATGAAAAATTAGAGTGAAAGGACACCCCTAAAAGAAAACAATAACTACATACCAATGGAAACCAACTAAAATGAGATTATTGAAATGAGTGGTAAAGGAGTTTGAATATGGATTGTAAGGAAGCCATGAAATACAAGAGAAAATAGAAACCCAACACAAAGAAACCACAAAAACAATGCAGGAAATGAATGAAAAATTCAATTAATTTTTAAAAATCAAGCAGAGCTTCTGGAAATGAAAAATTAATTCAAGGAAATAGAAAGTGTAATGAAAAGCCTTAAGAGTAGCCTAGATCAGGAGGAAGAAAGAATCTCAGAGCTGGAAGATGACACCTTTGACTTAAACAAGTCAAAAGAAAGAACAGAGAAATAAGAGGAATGAACAAAGCTTACAGGAAATACGAGTTTATTTTAAAAGGCCTAACATAAGAACCAAAGAACAATAGGCATCCCTGAGGGCAAAGAAGGAAATACACAAGGGCTGGAAAACCTATTTGAGGGAATACTTAGGAAAATTTCCCAGGCCTAGCTAGAAATCTGGACATGTAGGTACTAGAAGCACAATGGACTCCTGGGAGATTCATTGCTAACAGGCAATCACCACAACATGTAGTCATCAGACTGCCTGAAGTAAACATGCAAGAGGAACTGCTATGAACTGTAAAGTGAAACCATCAGGTAACATGAAAAAGAAAGCCTGTAAGACTAACTGCAGAATTCTCAACTGAGACCTTACAAGCCAGAGGGACTGAGGGCCCATTCTCAGTATTTTTAAACAGAATAGTGGCCAGCCTAGAATTTTTTATCCTGCAAAACTAAGTTTCTTATATGAGGAAGAAATGAAGACTTTCTCAGACAAGCATATGCTTTGTCAAGACCAGACCTGCCATGCACAAAGTACTCAGATCTGCATTATACACTAATCAGCACAATAAACACCCACCAGAGTAAAATCACCCCAAAGCTAAAGTTCAGAAACCAGATACCACAATGCCTCAAGAGGTAAAAAGAAAAACAATAACGTTCTACGCAGCAGGATGAACAGAAATACACCCACTTATGCATTCTTTTGACAAATGTGAATGGCTCGAATTCCCCACTGAAAAGACATAGGCTGGTTAAATGGATTAAAAAAAATACAAGCCAAGAATCTGTTGTCTCCATGAAATGCATCAAACTCACAAGGACTCATTGATACTCAAAGTGAAGGGATGGCAAACAATATTCCATTCAAATGGAAACCAGAAGAAAGAAGGTAGCCATTTTCATATCAGATAACATAGGCTTCAAATCAACAAAAGTAAAGAAAGACAAAGACAGTCATTATACAACGATGAAGGGAATAATTCAACAAAAGACATGCCAATCCTAAATGTCTATACATCTAACAGAAGTGCATCCAGATTCATAAAGCAAATCCTACGTGATCTAAACAAAATGATAAACAGAAGCACTGTAATAGCCAGGGACTTCAGTATCCCTCTGACAGAAGAGGACAGATCCTCCAAACAGAAAATAAACAAAGAAACAATGGACTTAAACAGAACTCTAAAACATATTGGCCTAATAGACATTTACAGAACATTCTACCCCAAAACTACTGAATATACTTTCTTCTTCTCATCAGCTCGTGGAACATTCTCTAAGATTGATCACATCCTAGGCCATAAAATATGTCTCAACAAATTACAAAAAAAAAAAATTAAAATTATACCATGCTTCTTCTCAGACCACAGTGGAATAAAATTAGAAATCAATTCCAGCAGAAATACTCAACTGGACACAAAATCATGGAAATTAAACAATATACTGTGGAATGATTATTCTGACAAGAAGGAAATTAAGATGGAAATAAAAAGATTCTTGAATCTAAATGACAAAGGGGACACAAGTTACCAAAATCTGTGGGATTCTGTAAAAGCAGTCCTAAGAGGAAAATTCACAGTCTTAAATGCTTGTGTCCAAAACACAGAAAGATCACAAATCAACAATCTAATGAATCATCTCAAGGAATTGGAAAAGGAAGAGCAAACCAATCCCAAACCCAGCAGAAGAAAAGTAATAAGCAACATCAGAGCAGAACAAATGAAATCAATTCCAAAATATTTATACAAAAGATTAATCAAACAAAAAGTTGTTTCTTTGAAAAGATAAATGAAGTCAAAAGGCTTCTCACTAGATTAAAAAGAGACAGAAAGAAAGGACCCTAATAAGCTCAATCAGAAATGAAAAAGAAGAGATTACAACTGATACCATGGAAATACAAAATATCATCTCTGGATATTTATGTTTTTTATAAAATTGTGCACAGAAACTTGAAAATGCAGAGGAAATGGACAAATTCCTGGAAACACACAACCTCCCTAGGTTCAATCAGGAAGAAATAGAATTCCTGAACAGAACAATATCAAGTAACAAAATTGAAGCAGCAATAAAAAAATATTCCAACAAAAATAGTCACAGACCAGATGGTTTCACAGCTGAATTTTACCAGACCTACAAAGAAGAACAGGTACCTATACTGCAGAAATTATTCCATAACACCGAGAAGGAAGGAATCCTCCTCAACTCATTCTATGAAGCCAATATCACCTTGATATCAAAGCCTGGAAAGGACACAACAACAACAACAACAAAAAACTACAGACCAATATCCCTTATGAATATAGATATAAAAATTCTCAATAAAAATCTAGCAAACCAAATTCAGCTGCACATCAAAAAACTAATCCGGCCGGGCGTGGTGGCTCACGCCTGCAATCCTAGCACTCTGGGAGGCCGAGGCAGGCAGATTGTTTGAGCTCAGGAGTTCGAGACTAGCCTGAGCAAGGGCGAGACCCCGTCTCTACTAAAAAAATACAAAGAAATTAGCTGGAGATATATATATATATATATACATATACATATATATATATATATATAAAATTAGCTGGCATGGTGGTGCATGCCTGTAGTCTGAGCTACTTGGGAGGCTGAGGCAGAAGGATTGCTTGAGCCCAGGAGTTTGAGGTTGCTGTGAGCTAGGCTGACACCATGGAACTCTAGCCCGGGCAACACAGTAAGACTCTGTCTCAAAAAAAAAAAAAAAAAAAAAAAAAACCCAAAAACTAATCCACCATGACCAGGCAGGCTTCATCCCAGAGATACAAGGATGGTTCAACATACACAGATCTATAAATGTGATTCACCACATAAACAGAAGCAAAAACAGAGACCATATGATCCTCTCAATAGACATGAAAAAATATTTGAAAAAAATTCATCACCCTTTTATGACAAGAATGCTTAACAAAATAGGCATAGATGGAACCTACCTAAAAACTATGATAGCCATGTATGACAAACACACAGCCAACATCATACTGAACAGGAAAAAATTGAGTCATTCCCACTTAGAACTAGAACCAGACAAGGTTGCTCAGTGTCACCACTTCTAATCAAAATAGTACTGGAAGCCCTAGCCAACACAATCAGACAAGAGAAGGAAATCAAGTGTATCCAAATGGGGCAAGAAGAGGTCAAACTATCGCTCTTTGCTGAAAAGATGATGTTATATTTAGAAAACCCCAAAGATTCTGCCAAGAGACTCCTGGGATTGATAAATAAATTCAGCAATGTCTCAGGTTACAAAATCAATGTACACAAATCAGTAGCATTCCTATATGCCAACAACAGTCAATCTGAGAGTCAAATCAAAGACTCAATACCTTTCACAATAGCAACAAAGAAAATAAAATACCTAGGAATATATTTAACCAAGGAGGAAAAAGACTTCTACAGGGAGAACTATGAAATACTGAGGAAGGAAATTGCAGAGGATGTAAACAAATGGAAAAACATATCATGCTCATGGATCAGCAGAATCAACATTGTTAAAATGTCTATTCTGCCCACAGTGATTTACAGATTTAATGCAATCCCCATTAAAATACCAATGTCATTTTTTGCACATCTAGAAAAAACAATTCTACACTTTGTATGAAACCAGAAAAGAGCCCAAATAGACAAGGTAACTGTAAGCAAAATGAACAAATCAGGAAGCATCACTTTACCAGACTTCAAGCTTTACTAAAAGGCTATAGTAACCAAATGACATGGTACTGGCACAAGAATAGAGACATAGATCAATGGATCAGAACAGAGACCCCAAGATTTTTACAATACCATCCTCATATTGCCATTTGATCTTTGACAATGCAGACAAAAACATACACTGAGGAAAAGAATCCCCATTCAATGAATGGTTCTGGGAATCTTGGATAGCCACAGGTAGAAGAATGAAACAAGATCCACGTCTCTCACCACTCAAAAAAATTTATTCACATTGGATAACAGACTTAAACCTAAGGCATGCAACTATAAGAATTCTAGAAGAAAATGCTGGAAAAACTCTTACCGACATCGGCATAGGCAAAGAATTTATGAAGACCACAAGAGCAATCATAGCAACAACAAAAATCAATAAATGTGACCTGATCAAATTTAAAAACTTCTGCACAGCCAAGAAAATAATTAATGGAGTGAATAGACAACCTACAGAATGAGAGAAAATATTTGAATGCTACACATCTGATAAAGGGCTGATAACCAGAATCTACAGAGAAATCAACATATCAGCAAAAAAGAAATCAAACAACCGTATTAAAAAGAGGGCAAAAGACATGAACAGAAACTTTTCAAAAGAAGATAGACTAATGTCCAATAAACATATGAAAAAATGCTCAACATCTCTGTAATCATTAGGGAAATGCAAATCAAAATCACAGTGAGATATCACCTAACTCTAGTGAGAATGGTTTTTATCAAAAAAGTCCCAAAACAACAGATGCTGTCATGGATGCAGAGAGATAGGAACACTTGCACACTGTTGGAGGGACTGCAAACTAGTACAACCTCTATGGAAAGTAGTATGGAAATACCTCAAAGAACTAAATGCAAACCTATCATTTGATCCAGCAATCTCACTACTGGGTATTTACCCAAAGGAAAAAAAGGACATTTTATAAAAAAGACACCTGCACCAGAATGTTTATAGCAGCAAAATTTACAATTGCAAGGATGTGGAAACAACCCAAGTGCGCATCAATACATGAGTGGATTAATAAAATGTGGTATATGTATACGATGGAGTACTATTCAGCCATAAAAAAGTTACCTAATACCTCTTATGTTAACCTGGATGGAACTGGAGACCATTCTTCTAAATGAAGTATCACAAGAATGGAAAAACAAATACTACATGTACTCACTATTAAATTGAAACTAATCAATCAACACCTATGTGCACACATGGAAACAACATTCATTGGAAATCAAGCATATGGGAAGGGGGTGGAGATGATGAGTAAATTCACACCTAACTGGTACAGTGCACACTATCTGGGTGATGGCACACTTATAACTTTGACTCAAACTGCACAAAAACACTTTATATAACCAAATGTTTGTACCCCTGTAATACTCTGAAATAAAAACAAAAAAGCAAATAAACCAAAAAAAACCCATTGTACTCATTTTGCTGGGGGCAGGGAGCCTTTTTTTTTTTTTTTTTTTTTGGAGACAGAATCTCACTCTGTTGCCCAAGCTAGAGTGCTGTGGCATAAGCCTAGCTCACAGCAACCTCAAACTCCTGGGCTTAAGCAATCCTTCTGCCTCAGCATCCCAAGTAGCTGGGACTACAGTCATGTGTCCCCATGCTCAGCTAAATTTTTTTCCTGTATATATTTTTAGTTATCCAGTTAATTTCTTTATATTTTTAGTAGAGACAGGGTCTCGTTCTTGCTCAGGCTGGTCTTGAACTCCTGACCTTGAGCAATCTTCCCGCCTCGGCCTCCCAGAGTGCTAGGATTATAGGTGTGAGCCACCGTGCTCGGCCAGGGAGCCTTGAAAGAGGCCACAACTGTGTGTCACTGATAGAATATTGTGAAGGTCATTCTAAGTCAGAAAGCACTGATGGAAGGGTATTACCTGCAGAACAAATTTTCACATGTCCTAAGACATTTCTCCACAGTCTGGCTTATAGAGACTTCATTGTAGCCTAGATAAGCCAATAGTGGTTGACTAGTGGAAGACCACATACAAAAGCACATCGCGTGGCAGGGAGGAGTGAGGACATTAGTAGAAACTTGCAGATAGCACCAGAATCCTTTCTATCTTCACCCACTTAGCTTTAGATAAGATTCTGTCTGATGTTTGAACTCCTTAAGGCCTTTAGGGCTCTCATGTGATCTTTAGGTTCTAAGGACAAAGAGGAGGGTGGTTAAGGACAAGACACTAAAACTGTATTCTGATCAATTTGGCAGGTGGCCAGTTTTAATATAATTTCTGGAAAAAAGTGTTATAGATTCACTTGTGTTATAAGGGACAGGGAACAGTTTTGATGCATTGCATCATTTTATCAACACGATAATTGTCAAGTTTTAAAAATTTCCCTCATTTTACAGATGAAATTGTGAAATTGAGTGCCAAATGATTTATTTGAGATCACTGAGGAAATAAGTGGGAAAGTGTATAATTAGATGTTGCCTAGATTTCAACATCTTACTGAGTTGATCAGCTTCATTCAAAATAAGTCAGAGTTATGAAAAATTTCAAAAATGTGATTTTGTTATTGTCAAAGGTATTACTTATCAGAAAAGGAATTTTTTTCCTTTGTTACTGTATAAGATTTTTGTACCCGCCACTTGTGCATGAGCTTTTTATTTCTGGAAGCCTCAGCTTTTCTACTAGTCCTCTGATAAGATTGTAAATGTTCATCAGGTTGTATATTATATGTCATCAGTGTTCTTTTGTTCATGTGGGAGCTATCATTTTATTCATCAACATCCCTTGCAGTTAAAACTATGGAAGATGGTTGTCAAAGAATATAGAACATTTATGGAAATCAAAGCCAAAAATATGCATTTGGAATTGATCTCCATATATCTGACAAGAACATGTGCATCTTGGAACCATATCAATTTCAACTTTCAACCACTGGTTCATGCTTTATTGTGAAGACGTCATTGAGGATTTGATAAGACAAACACAATGACTTGGAAAATTCTACACAAAGGGATGAAATTACATTATGGCTATGAAGAGAAGGGATCCATTCTTCTGAGAGGGATGACTTTAAAAAAAAAAAGGAAATTAAATACATTGTACATGCTCGCATTAGTACACAAGCTTTTTAAAAATGTAACCTACAGAGTAGATGTTAGACTATTTATTGTGGTCCTTGTTAGCATACAGTACACAGCTTCAGAAGTACTTTCCAGAGAAATCTGTCTATAATGATGGCACTCATTAGGAATGTACTGACATATTCAATATTAGATAAGAAACAAATGAAAAAAAAATTGAGAAGCTTCAATGTCCATTCCAAACAGGCATTTTACTGTACTATGTTGTACCATCACAGTGAAAAAAACAACGTTGCTCCTCTGCTCTCCAGGGTTATGAAGTTACAGTGCTTGCTTTCATTGCAAAAGATGATATCCAACAGATTGTTTACTTTAATTAGAATGGATTATCTGCTTTAATTGTGAAAGGGCATACAGAGGATTACCGTTCATAATATCAAAGGGCCTTGGACTGATAATCTATTTAGCCAACATCCTTGGGTCTTGATCCTATGATCGGTGAGTCTGAGCATCCCAGTAGGGAGGTATTGTGATGGGTAGGGAGGAGCCGAGAAAGATTAAAATCCTCTTCCTGGTATCACTAACTTATCTTTCAATCATCTCAAAATGATAGGATAAGTATGCAAATGGCAAAATCAGAGGGCTGTAATGACTTATAGGTCACATCTATAAAAGACACTTTTTTCCCTAAGGCCCAGTGTGTGTGGTAGAGATAAAAACATTAAGAAATTCAACACAGATTTTTGCTGTTGTTGGTTTTATCCTGTGTCACTAATGGCTCATCACATTTTGAGCAGCTTTTCCAGGCAAGGTTCACTGGGTACATTTTCTTATTTAAAGTTACAACTCGTTCTATTATTACCATTTTAGAGATGAATAAAATGAATGTTTGAGACATCAAATAATTCTCCCAAAGTTACATAGGTCTTAAGTGGTGAAGCCAGGAACCTAATTGTCATTGTTCCAAAGTCTATGTTTGTTACACTATGATGCTGTTTTTTGATTTTTTTTTACAGCTAATTGTTTTGATTTTTTATTTTGAATTAATTATAGAGTCAACTGAAAATTGCACAAATAGTTCATAGAGTTCCATGTACCTTTGCTCCATCTCCTTTTACTGGCAACATCTTATATAACTTTAATATGATATCAAAACCAGGAAGTTGGCTGGACATAGTGGCTCACACCTCTAAGAGCAGTACTTTGGGAGGCCAAAGTGGGAGAATCACTTGAGGACAGGAGTTTGAGTCTAGCCTGGGCAACACAGTAAGACCTTATCTCTACAAAAAATTTTAAAACATTAGCTGTGGGTGGTGGCACACAAGTAGTCCTAGCTACTCTGAGGCTGAGGCAGGAGGATCCCTTGACCACAGGATTTGAAGATTGCAGTGAGCTGTGATCATGTCACTGCACTCCAACCTCAGTGACAGAGTGAGACCCTGCCAGAAAAAAAAAAAAAAAATAGGAAGTTGACATTGATATGATACTGTTAACTAAATTACGGGCATCATTCAGTTACTGGTTTTTTTTTATTAATTCATATTAATGTAATTTAAAATAAGCCACATTGTATGAGGAATCAGCCTAGCATAAAAGGAAAATTATAGGTAATTTACAGATGAAGCCCTGCTATAAGAATACACCAAACACTGAAAATGAATTTTCATTGTAAGTGTAATTGCAGAGACTTAAGAAAAGCAGGTCTTAACAAGTGTGACTACCTGACATTAAATAAAAATAGTCACATCACAGATCCAATTTTCTTTTAAGAGCAAGTGTTCAGTACATTCTTTAGTATCAAGTGGTCAGTGCCAAGCTCCTTTTATCTCCAAGTCATAAAGTTCAGAAAATAACTATAAAAATCAATCAAAATGAAAATACAGTGAAATAGAAGATGTATAAACAGATGTATCATTTCTGAGTAGATTCCCCGAACTACACACGGCTGAATAGCAAACACTTCAGGGCTTTGTGACCCATGGCAGAAGCCTTAGGATGGATTAAAAGAGGTTAGAATTTCAACTTTTCCTATCTCTTTCAATAGCCGCACCCAACAGGAATAACTGGAAAAAAAAAAAAAATTCCTGGAATGGAAGAATAGAGCTACTCAATTTATCTGGAAAAAAAAATAATTATTTTCAAGAAAATAACATTCAGAATAGAAGAGAGAAAAAAGTGCATACACACTGTGTATTTGTAGCATTGCTAAATAGTTGTCATAGGATTTCTGCTACTGATGTGCAGTAGGTAATGTTTTTTAGGAAACATTTTCAAATAAATTGACCCATAATGATAGCACTCAGAGGAAAATAGATATTTTATAAAGCACATCTCATCCCTTGGGAATTTTTTGAAAGATTGAATGGATGTATGGAGAGGTGAAGGTTCACTACATTGTCATCAATAAGGCTTAACAAGCTACTGGGTCTTTATCTTTACAAGACAAAAGTCAACAGGAATTTGGGGAAAGTGAGCTCTCTGTCGGGAGTACGATCTATCAGGAACCTATTTTCAGTTTTCAGGGTTTTTCCTCCATATACCTCTTCTATGTTTCTGAAATAAACTTCCTTCCTTCTTTCTTTCTTTCCTTCCTTTGTCTTTTCCTTCCTTCTTTCCTTCCTTTCTCCATTTTGTCATCCCTCCCCCCCACAAAATGATTTTACTTATTGCTTTTACCATAAAAATCCCATTGCTTTAATATACTTCTCAGTTCCCCTTAATTATGTGTGTGACTCTATGGTTAGAGATCATAATGTGTGTCCTTAGTATCAAGTACAGTGCTTAACACACTGTCAAGCTGTAATGAAGCAACTGTTAACCAGGTGATTCTAGAACAAAAATTCTATAAGGCAAGAATCTGGAAGCCCACATGCATCTTCCTTGCCCTGCTGGGATCTGTATTCCAAGGGGAGTGGTTTTTCCCTAAGGTGGGGGTAGCAGACTGGAGGGATGTGGGCTTCCCTTCTGGGCTACCATCATCTTACTTCAGGGCCTTTCCATCTCCATAATCATTTCTTCTCTGTCTATTTGATGCTTATACATTTCTTCCTCATTCCTGGAATCTCAGAGCCCAACTCCCTTTCTTCCATGGAAAAGTCCCACACATTTATCTAGAAATTGTGTGCAATAGTAGTGTCTTAAAATAGGAAGACCATTGACCTGATGTCATGAGCTTTGAGTCCAAAGGGTCACTTTATGTTTTCTGTGAATTGCTCCAGTTTTTTTAGCTGTAAATTCCAATGGTGTGTATATCAAAGATTAAATAATATGACGCATATTAATGGTTTAGCACAGAACGTGGCACAACGTAGAAACTCTCCATTGTAGCACTTATTGTATCTTCCAACTTCGTCTTTTTGTTTTTGGTTTTCTTGGGTTTTTTTTTCTTTTCTAATCTTTTCTAGAGAATTTCACTTTCTTTGAATTTCCTTTTCTCCAGGTTCCCATTTAGTAAAAACTGTTGATATTTCAGTAACTTTTTGCTTGGTAAAGAATTTTAAACTGACATTGCAAAGTATAATGGTATTACATTTTAGACGTGCTATGTCATCGGTGAAGAAAACAATATTTATCTTGGAAGAAATAATCTTCAATGGCAATGTTTTAACTGGGATGCCTTCTTTGAGACAATCAGTTTTGGTCTTTGATGAGATCTGTCTGATTCCATTATGTTATATTAACATCTAAGAGACCACTTTCAGCTCTTGCTCCTTGGATACCCATCGGAAACATTTGGGAAACTAAAAATAATCTGATTACTTGGCCCTACCTGAAACCATGTAACTAATAGTCTCTGGGTATGCTACAGCAATGATTTTTTTTTTTAATGACTCCTCAGTTGACTCTAATAGGAAGACAAGGCGAAGAACCACGAAGAACCACTAATATAAATGTTTCTCAATGTGTAGTACATCTTAATGCAATCTTAATTAGAATTACCTGGGCTAACTATTCAAGTAACTACCTAGGGGGAATTCATAAAGTATATGAATTCCTGGACACTAGCAAAACTCATTAGATCTGAATTTCTAAGAGGGACTCTCAGGGACAAGTATTTTTACTAAGCATCTCTGCTGATACATATGGCTCATGAAGTTTTATAGTAATCTAATCTAGCAATCTAAAATTTCTGAAATTGCAACCTCTGTCAGACTTGTGACACCTGACTTATCAACACCTGTCTTAGTCTGTTTGTGCGGCTATAACAGAATACCACTTACTAGATAATTTATAAAGATCAGACATTTATTTCTCACAGTTGTGGAGGCTGGAAATGACAAGATAAAAGTTCTAGCATCTGGTGAGGGCCTTCTTGCTGTATCTCCACATGGGAAGGAATGCTATGTTAGCACATGACGTAAGGTAGAGAGATAAGCTAGCAGAATGCTGTGGGAAGGCTATTTTATAAGGGCCTTAATCCCACTCATGGGATTAGAGCCCTTAATGACCTAATCACCTCTTAATGGTCCCATCTCTTAATATGATTACATTGGCAACATCTAGATTTTGGAGGGAACAAATTCACACCGTAGCAACACCTCTGATGGGTTGTTTTTTTAGTATAGAACATCTTTTTAGTTCTAGACTCTGACTGTTCTGCTGTTTTTGTGAGGGAAGTCGCAAGACAGTTTTTCAGGAGCATTGGGGGTTTTTGTCCATTATGACAGGAAACAACTTTCTTAATCTGCCTACTTTGGATCGCAAGGGAGACTTGGCAAATAATCAATCAAGTTCCCTAAAGCAGACACTTGTGACAACTTTTCCAGGACTCAGCTTTCCTATCTACAGAGTGCTGATTCTCTAAGACTTATAGGGAGGATGGAACCAAATAAATGTTCAAAGGTCTCAGCACAGAGAAAATCCTCAACAAATGTTAGTAACACACTTCTCTTATAATAACTTCAGTTGTTTTTTAATTCCTTTAATTAAATAGCAACACTAAGATTCACCAGAAAGAACAAGTTCCATACTGTGAAGAGAATTTAGTCACTTTACAAAACAGCTGACTCTTTTATGTAAAAATATACACATACATTTATATTATATTGCCATATGTTTAAAGATAAATACATTCATAATTTTATGCATATATGACTATATGTAGTTTATTTTTAAGTAGTTTTATACATATTTATATCAACTACAAGAAGACTGGAGTTAAAAGACATCACATTCATTAGAAATTTCTAATAAGCGAAAACTCAGGTATAGAGATAGACTATCGCATAGTTACATATATGACATGACTAATGAGATCATTGATGTAAGAGAGCTGGCTTGGACCTGACTGTCTTAGAATTTTAGCTGAATTACTCTTAATTATGAAATCTT
>RJWJ010042453.1:0-13028 GCA_004363605.1 Indri indri | reverse complement strand
TTTTTTTTTTTTTTTTTTTTTTTTTTTTTTTTTTTTTTTTTTTTTTTTTTTTTTTTTTTTTTTTTTTTTTTTTTGTGGGAAGGTATTTACTAATTCAATTTCTTTAATAAGTATGGGGCTCTTCAGGTTATCTATTTCTTCTTGAATGAGATTTAGTATTAATAGTTTGTGTTTGTCAAAGAATTGGTCCATTTCAACTATATTGTCAAATTTATTGGTGTAAAGTTCTTCATAATATTCCCTTATCATCCTTTTAACATCTGTAAAATTTATAGTGATGTCACTCCTGATATCAGCAATTTGTGCCTTCTTTCTATTTTTCCTGACACATTTGAATAGAAGCTTATCATTGGTTGGTATTGTTCTCAGAGAATCCGTTTTTAGGTTGTTTGATTTTCTGTATTATTTTTCTGTTTTTGATGTTATTAATTTTTGGTACTGATCTTTATCATTTCCTTTCTTCTGTTTCTACTATTCTTTTAATTCTTTATTACTTATTTTTACTTCTCTGGAAGATTTAAGGGTTTTTTTCAGCATCCCTGGCATTTTATAATAATGTAACTTGGTATGGGTCTTTTTCTGCTATTTTTTTTTTTTTTTTTTTTGACCATTCGTGTAGTTCTTTAAGTCTAGAATTTCATGTTCTTCAGTTTTGGGAAATATTCTTATATTAATATTATGTGTTAGTCTGTTTTGCATTGCAATAAAGGAAATACCTGGGGCTGGGTAATTTATAAATAAAAGAGGTTTATTTGGCTCATGGTTCTGCAGGCTGTGCAAGAAGCATGGCACCAGCATCTGCTGCTAGTGAGGGCTTCAAGGAGCTTGCAATCTAGGCAGATGGCAAAGGAGGAGCAGGCTTGTCACTTGACCAGAGAAGGAGCAAGAGAAACAGCAAGAAAGAGGAGGAGGAGGTACCGTGCTCCTGTAAACAACCAGCTCTTGTGCAGACTCATAGACAGAACTCACTCATTACCACTGCGAGGGCACAAAGCAATTCATGAGGGATCTGCCCCCCATGACCCGAACACCTCGCACCAGGTACCATTTCCAATACTAGGGATCAAATTTCAATATGAGATTTGGAGGAGCCAAATATCCAGACTATATTATATTACATATTTAATTAACATTGTTCTGTCTTCTGTGGTACTCATGGAATTGAAATGTAGGACCTCTCAGATTTGTCCCCTTACCTTCTTATCTTTTCCTTTTTCCCCGTCTATTTTTCTGTTTTTGTACTTGGGAGAGTTTTGCAGCTTATCTTTCAAATATTTTATTACATATTTTTCAAACTTTTTTTCTTATGTTTTCATATGGTTCCATTTTTATAATCTCCTATTCTTATTTCATGGATCTAACATCTTTTATTTTTCTGAGCATACAAATGCTAGAATACTATTTAGAGTACTTTTATGCTTCTTCCATTATTTCCTTTAGTTTTTTTTTTCTTTCTTCTTCTCCTCCTCCTCCTTCTTCTTCTGTTTCTGCTCTTCTGCCTTTCATTTTGGGGCCTTTTTTACTATATCTGGATGTCTAGTTTTCTTGTCTGTCATGCTTAAGGTTGAGGCAATAAAAACCTGGTGAAAGCTGTGCATCATATGTGTCTTGTGTGTGTTTGTGTGTGTGTGTGTGTGTGTGTGTGTGTGTGTGTGTGTGTTGTGGGGAGAGATGCTTACCATTTAGTTACCTTTATGGTAGGATTACTAAGAGGGACTTGGACAATTCACTGGAAGATCTTAACTACCAATGCCTGTATTTCTTTTCTCTAGGCTAGTTAATTTCTTCAGGGAAAAGTCTGTTTCCTATAATTCTGTGACTCGAACAAGAGTTCTCACCATTCAGGATGCAGAATTTCACTGAATCCCCCTATTTTCTGAATGGCATCTCACTCCTGCCCTTTCCAAAATCTTGTGCTGCTGATTTTGGAGCTTTCCCACTTCCATTTCTTCACAGAATAAAGATCTGGCTTTCTTCCAGGTTGGGAACAGAGTTGCCTAATTATGTGAGCCGGTGAGAAGAACTGGGGTCTCATGGCTCCTCATAAAGGCTATGAAGTAATCCTCCTTCTGTAAACCACACCATTTCTCTACAATCTCAGACACTTGGAGTCTCTGTTTCTTGAGTCTAGGGTTCTCTGAGTGAATCAGTCTTATTATAGCAGGAGACTAAGAGGGCTGAGACTGGGTGCAGGGGCTTGCAGATTGGGTGCAGGTGTTAAATTAAACAACCTTCAAGCAGAAGGTAATTAGAGGGGCCAATAATCACAGGCAAGAACCAGCTTCAACCAGCTCATCAGCTATCTCTGTCACCTTACATGAACTTTGGATAACTACAATATCATTTGCTTTGCTTTTTAAAATTTCTCCACCCTTTAAATCATCATGACAGTTCTGAGACAACCATATAAAGTATGAAAATGAGGGAATACAATTCTAGGAATTACTACCCAAATTCTCAGTAAAAGGCAACCCCTTGGTCTTGAATATTCCTTCCCTCAATTAGTAAAACTACAAAGAAATCTAAAACCACTTCCTCCCAGTGCAGCTGCTCTCTTTCGGGGCTGCCTGTTCTCTCTCCTGAGAGTGTACTTTCACTGTCAATAAAAAGCTGTCACTTGCTTCGCTTCTGTGGTGCACCATGAAATTCCTTTCCTGACGATGACCAAGAATTTGGGAAAACCTCCACTTGGAGGTTGGTAACAGTCTGACACTCATTCACACTCCTCTTTATAGGCATTTAGACATCAGTTTCCTCTGCACTTCTTAAATACTCTTCTATTGACTAACCATCCTTCAAAATTTCTATTTTTGTTCCTTGTTCTGTTTCCTTTGTATTTTTTTTTTTTTTTTTGGTTTCCATTTTCTTTAGTTCTGCTCTGAGCTTTATTATTTCTTTTCTTCTGCTGGCTTTCAGTTTGATTTCCTCTTCTCTTTCTAGTTCCTTGAGACATGACATTAGGTTGTTAATATGTGATCTTTCTGTCTTTTTGATGTAGGCATTTAAGGCTATGAACTTTCCCCCTTGAACTGCTTTTTCTGAACACCATAGATTTTGAAAGCTCAGGTCCCCTTTGTTGTTCTGTTTGAGGAATCTTTTGATTTCCACCTTAATTTCATCATTGACTCGAGGATCACTCAGCAGAAGGTTTGTTTAATTTTCACAGCTTTATGTATATTTGAGTGTTTGTCTTGGAATTGATTACTAGTTTTATTCCACTGTGGTCTGAGAAGATACATGGTATGATTTTGATTTATTTGAATTTGCTGAGACTTGTTTTGGGACCTAAGAGATGATCAATCCGCTTGTTTTCTTTATGCCTTTGGCTTTATACTATTTTTATTGCATTATTTATTATTGCGGATTTTAGGAAGGAATCAATATAAACTCATGTGTTTGGATCTGTTGTGTTGAAAGGGCTATTCCTCACATACATTTTTCACACTGGAGCCAGAGCGATCTCTCTAACATAGAACTCTGATAAAATCTTAACATTCTGCGGCTTAGACCTTACCATGGTCTTCTATGGGCTGTAGTCAGAATTGCTTTGTAGGTCATGTGGGGCCTTTGTTTTCTCCTGCAGCTCAGTGCCTGGAGCTGGTGTGCTCTCTGCTCTAATTGTACTAAAACACTTGCAGTTTCACTAACATGTGGCATCTTCAGGCTTTATTTTTCCTAAACCTGCCATTCCCCTTCCCTGCATACTCTTATCCCTGGACCATTTCTAGTTGGAACTCAGGGCTAGGTCACCAAACACTCAATTCTAAGCATGTTTCCTATGTACTTTCTCTCTATGGTATTAAAATTGTGCAAGTGCTTTTCTCTCATCCTGGTTAAACATAAGCCTGTGTAGTAAAAGATTGTATCTTTTCACTAATATATTCCCAGCAGATCCTATAGTACCTGGCATAGAGTAGCCAAATCCATAATTACGTGTTGACTAACAGGTAAATTTATTTTTATTTCTATAACAGGAAATTAGATAATAGCATAAAACTGATAAATGGATAATGGTAACATTTTAAAGGAATTCCATCTCCAGATATAAAGCTTAAATAATTTTCAGATTTCCTAAAATTTATTTTATAAGGCTACATACTGTGAATACTGTTGGTCCAATCTAAAACACCTTCAGTTAATTAGTAATATTTAAAGGTTTTGTATACAAGTTTTTTTAAAGTAGCTTTTTCCAAAGCTTTCTTTTTTTTTCCTCTTTCCTCCTCCCTAGTTTCCTCCCCACCCCATCTCCCTCACTTACTGACAAATTATGAATTAGATCCCAGATAACCTGTTCTGGTTCAAAGATCAAGCTAATAACTTTGCAGTACACTTTTGATATATAACCTAACCTTTAAAAAAAAGACCTTAGGAACTATCCAAAAACCAAAGAAGGCAACATGTTTGCAAGTCATAGTGGCATTGCTCTTCACAAATTCTTGAGGGAAAGAAAGCAAGGGCATCACAAGGCAATATAAGCTGGGCATCGACTCATTCCTGTAACATCAGCACTTTGGGATGCCGAGGCAGGAAGAGTTCTTGAGGCCAGAAGTCCAAAATCAGCCTGAACGACATAGTGAGACCCTGTCTACAAAAAATTGAAAAATTAGCTGTACGTAGTGGCACATGCCTATGGTCCCAGCTACTCTGGAGGCTGAGGTGGGAGCTCACAGAGGTTGCTGTGAGCTATAATGATGATGCCACTGTACTCTGGCCCAGGTAACAGAGTGAGATCCTGCCTCAAAAAAAAAAAAAAGAAAAAAGAAAAAAAGGCAATACAAAGACTTAAATCCAGTAAAATAGCTTTGTGACATATTCATTTGAGAATAAACTTAACTCTTTATCATTTTCTGTTTTGTTTTTTTTTTTTTTTTGGTCTGAAGTTATTAAAACACAAAACAGCCTAAGACATTATTTGAAAGTCAGTCCTCAACTATTCTTCTTTTCAGTTGTCCAGAACTGCATTCTAATGGTATGTAAAAATACATTCATGTTAACGGGTTTCATGGGATTAGTAGAAAAGATTAGAGAATGTAGGCACTAACTCTTTTTTCTTTGCTAGTGTGACATCATGAGAAAATATGGCTTAGTATATTAAGAAACAGAAGAGACTTGAAGTGTCTGTTGGGGCTTGGGGTGGAATGGGGAGAGTGTGGAGGAAGGCATATCAAATTTTACTAGATGTGGTGTCTTAGCTTTTAAAAGATTTAGGATAAAGACCAGCAAAAAAAAAAAAAAAAAAAAAAAAAAAAAAAAAAAAAAAAAAAAAAAAAAAAAAAATAGTGACAGTCCCATAAAAGAAATATTTCAGAGAAAAAAAGAGGAGGAATAAAAGAAAGAGACAGAGGAAAAGATGAGAGATGAGAAAGTGAAAGAGAGAGAGAGAGAGAAAGAGAGAAGAGGGAATGCTTCCCTCTAAAAGTAAGAAACGCGTGGTCCATGCAATGGCGTGGGAGGTCTCTCAGGGGCAGAGCTGTGTCAGTCCTTCTGACAACTTAAATAATTTCACAGATAATTGCTAACAACCATGAAGTACCCTTTCACCTTTTCTGTGTGTGGAGCACAGGCTGTTCAAATGTCCCAGTTAATTAATATGAACTATGCTTTTTAGGTAGAGAAGGTGGATGGTCCTAATTAGCCTTGCCTAACTGATGAACAAGTCTGGTCACAGAGGTTGGGACTCTTGCTCGAGGATATTCTGCAGCTCAGCTGCACAGCCTGAATTGAACAAGATCCCTGGATAATCTGTAGTCCAGTTTCTTTCTCTCTCTCTCTCCTCCCCACTTCCCCTTCCCCTTTTATACTTTACTGTCTGCAAAACTAAATCTGTAAATACTGGAAGAACTTTTAATCTTCAACTGAGTAATCCATTTCATTTTCGACATTCACCAACATTCATCACAAAGACAATTGAACAATTTTGTATTCCATTATATTTTTACCCATTTAGCTTGACTCAGGATGTACAGTTTTCCTTGAAGCTGCTGAACTGTCCTTGTACACTGGGTGTGTACATGTGAATAATTTCTTTAAAATGTTTTCTGGTACTATATGCTTTTATTTCTGGGATTCTTTTTTTAAAAAATCTGTTTTGCATCAATTTACCACTGAATTCAAAATTTGAATCCGAAATCAGACCCAATAACTGATTATCAGGGGTTGACTTGTCTGGTTTTGGTCACAGGGCTCATCTACAAAGGCTCTTTGCTCTGACATTTGTCACCAGGTAAAAAGCAGACATTTAGTTCTGAAGCATAGTTACTTTTAAACTCATGGGTGACATGCAGATGGAGGTCTCTCCCCCTCCTTGTCTAGATGTTCTTCATTTCTTTAGACTGGTGCTAAGCTCTGTCTTGGATAGACTAGGGCAGAGAATCTTTAGTGAATTATTTCATCATAGAGTTTGTGTCCTGTGGTTTGTAGTATGTTCTGGGCCACATCCAAGAAAGAGGAGCCGTATGGAATGTAACAGCTTAAACGAAAGGCAACAGGAATTGTCAGAAGACATTAACCCGAAGGCAGCATTGAAAGACAGGGGTCGGGCCAGGGGCAGGAGATGGAAGCACAGCTGAAGCAGGCAAGGGTGGGAACTGCGCTGGGTCACAGAACGATATTCTCTGGAGGAGAAAGATACTTCGAAGCCTTTGGAAAGAAATGCAATAAATGTTCCACAAGCCTGCCAAGAAAAGCAAAAGGTGAAGAAGTTATTTGTTACCCAGAGACCGCCATATGGTTGCCTTCCTCCTACATCAGGAAAGGAAAAAAAACCTTTTAGCTTACTTTTATAATATGAGTATTTTTTTTTTGTTTGCTGCAATTAAATGTGGCTTGAGATAAAGAAGAACCATGGACTGCCAAAAGGCTCTAATAAATAAATACTGGATGCCCATCTGGCCGCAGCTTTGGCCTAAAGGGCTCCTAACGGAGGTAAATAAGGTGAACTTATCTGTCAGTCAGTAACTTAAAACATCAAAGGTATTTAACCACAGTTGGGTGAATGTAGGTTTTTTTTCTTTATCAGACTCCAGTAGTTCTAGGTATCAGCATTCTCCTTCTCATTCGCAGTCCCAGGCCACCTACCTGATTCCTTGTTCCTTTATGGTACGTAATGGGTCATGCATTTTTAAGCCATAGAAAGGGCATCTAACTATGCCAGTGGCAGAAGGCTGGGACTAGAGAGGCTGGCATAATAGCCACCTTCCAGAAATGGCATGTAAGCTGCATCTTAGAGAGTAAGTATGGAATTGGCGGCGGAGGAGAGAAAGGCGTCCCAGGCAGAGAGAATTGCCTGGGCAAAGGTGCCAGGGTGAGAAGCTGCCTACTGTCTGCTGTGGAAACTGCATACAGTTCAGCACGGCCAGCCTGTGCTGTGTTATGATTCTGCATAGTTGAGGGTAGACAAAACACAGCAGACTAAAAACATGTAGGATTCAGACTGCTCGGCTCTGCTGTTTACTGCTGCACAACCCTGGGCAATACACTTTACGTCCGTAAGCCTCAGTTTCCTAATCTGTAAAATGAGGATAATATCATCTCTCCCTGTGCATTCATATGAAATCATGTATTTAAAGTGTTCAGAACAGCGCCTAGTACATTAGAAATAATCAGGGTTAATGCTTACTTCACTTTGAATTCTCAATTCAAATTGAGAATGAATAATTCTCAATTTTTGCCTTAAGGAGTTACCTCCATAGTTCCACATGTATGTTTTGCCCTTAATGGCGATTGTTGCTAAATTATCCTGTTACTGCTGCTTGATGGAGCTCCAAGTTCTCTTCGGTAGGCTCCAGAGATTTCTCTACTATTCCAATAAGATTGATGTCTACATTACATTTGTGACTTGTAAACTAATAAAAGAACATAATAGGCTTCACGTTGAGAAGGATTCACTGACTGGAACCTATAAAAGGACTTTGTTAGTGTTTCTGCGATGTGGTCTTATTAATTTAGCTGAAGAAGGGACTCATATTTTATGATTTGCAACCCTCATAGCTTGAGCTACTGCACTGCCTCTGGTGGGGATAGGCTAACTTGGAGTGTTCAGCCCTAACCCTGGATTGGAATGAGAAATTAACTTCATGGACTGGCCTGCATAGGTAGAAGACCAAGAAGCCACGCTTTTAAAATATGCCTGTCTCAGTTAAGAAAAAAGAAGAAAAAGGATAGATTTTTTTTTTAGATGCAAAACAGAGGTCACCCTAAACAAAAGTGAGATGGCATGTAGTTGGCAATTGCAGGTCCTTTGTGCAGGGCCACTGAGGCAACAGTGGTGTGAACTGAGCTGCCAGGGACTGCTCATGCTTTGTAAAACTTAATAAAACATAAACGTGGCTTCTAGCAGCAAACAGTATGGGAGAAGCTCTCCATGAAATCATGCCATTGTCAGTTTTAATCAGGGGTTATATAACAGGTCTTCTACTCCAGGATCATTGGGAAGATGAGATGATATGATACCTCTAACATGCTTTTCATAGTGCGTGGAACAGTGGAAAGGCTTAATATATGTCAGTGGTCACGATCAGTAGGATTAAGGCACAGGTAGCATCGTTGAGGGGTTAGAGAAAGTTTCAACCCCCAGCTTATCACTGAGACCTGAGCACCAGTGGGCTGTGGTTCAACTTTTCTGTGCTCACGTCCCTTCATATGCCAAAGGTAGATACACATCGTTATCTACCTGAGGAGTACATAAGTGAACTCAAGAAAAGCATGTGATAGTGTCGGGCCCATAGTAAGCACTCAACTAAATATGAACTCTTAGCAGCAGTAATTCTATCATAAAACAATTTAAACTTGCCTGAAAATCTCAGCATTAATCACACTTTTCAGTTCAATATATCTTTTTAAACAAAGAAATTTTTGATAGTTTATAGATTTGTAAGTCATTGAAACAAATTTCACTTATATCTATAGAATCATAGATTTGATATTATTATTCTGTATTATTCATATGCTGATATTAATTAACTATTTTCCAAACATTACCAAACCATCTCCTGATCCACACTTTGGACTTCAGACGTACAAGTTAGGGTTACATTTTTCCAAGAAAACAGTTCAATAACTCTCCTCTCCTCTGGGGTCTTGGTGGTATTGCAGAAAGCAGCATTGATTATTTACCGTTTGTACGTTTTGTTTTACCAGTGGGGAAACGGACGGGTTGTGTGCGACATCAACATAGACCTTAGGAGCTGCAGGCATACTTTTTTCTTTTTTTTTTTTTTTTGATATTGACATGGTCAGGAATGCTAATCTGAGCTTCAAGAAACAGTTTTTGAGATAAATTCTGTCACCCACTTTTCTCTTTTTAATTTCCCTCAAAATAAGCAAAAATCAGTACCTGAACTTTATGCTCAATCACCACAGTGTGTAACTACAGGATGCCAACATGGATTAAAACAATAGACATTTCTATCTTTTCGTAAACATAGCATTCTTGACGGGAACTGGGGAAAGTAAGTAGACTGCCCATGGCTGAGAAATCTGCAACGAAAGTGGTCAGAGAAGACGATTTTGCCAAAGAGAAGTGCTCCAGGTGGGGGAGAACGGGGCTGTGTCTTCCCCACACTGGAACACAAGCTGGGCCACAGATCTCTCACTATGATGATAACAGGTGAGCCATGAAATAGCTGCAGATACTGGCTTTGCAAATGCACCAAGCAGCCTGTATTACATGGGCCTTAGTCTCCAATTTAGGTCCTCCCAGACATAAAGGAAGATAGCCCGGGATGAGTCTATTTAGCACAACTCAGAAGACTGGCAGTGTGGGTCTCTGACACTGAGTCATGAGTGATTTGGATTCCAGTCATTCATTCATGGATATTTATTGAGAGACTGCTATGTGCCAGGCACCATTCTTGACCCTAGATACACAGTGGAGAAGAAGGGAGACAAGATTCCTCCCCTTGTGGAGCTCATAGCCTAGTGGAATAAGGCGGATAACAAATGAGCAAACAAACTGACGAAGCGGAGAGTTTCAGAAGAGGTACTAGAGGCGAGGGAGAGTGTCTGCAGACTTGGGAAGGCCTCTCTGAGGAGGTTGAGGGAGACCCGAATAAGGAGAAGCAGCCATCCATCCATGGGTAGGTCTGGAAGCAGAATATTCTGGACAGGGGGATCAGCGTGTGCAGGGAGCATGAGGCGGGAATGACCTAGAAAAATGCCAGTGTGGCTGGGGGGAGGCGAGGAGATGAAATCTGAGAGGTAGCAAGGGCAGGTCCTTCAGGGCCCTGCAGGCTATGGTGAAGAGTGTGGATTCTGTTCTGAGTGTTATGAGAAGACACTAGGGCTTTGAGCAGGAGAGTAACATGACATGATGCGCTTCTTACAAAGTTCGCTCTGGCTGCTGGGGGAAGTGGAGCAAGAGCAGAAGCTGGTCTCCCAGTTGGGAAGTGGTTCCGGTTAAGAGATGACGATTTCCTGGGCAAGGAGAGAAGTAGTTGGATTTCGGAGATAAACCCACAGGACTTGATGATCAATTATATGTGAGATTAAAAAGGAATCAAGTGAAACGTATTAGTGTTTGCTTGAGCAATAGAGCATGCGGTGATGGCATGTGCTGAGCCTGTGTGACAGGGAACAGAGGAAACAGAGATATTGGGAACAACAGTTCTGTACTGGCCATGTCAGGTTTGAGATGCCAATAGACAGCCAAGTGTAGATGGCAAATTTGAAGTTGTATATTTGAACTTCGAACCCAGCAAGGAGGCCAGAGATAAAGGTAGAAATTTGAGAGACACAGATGTATAGTTGGTATTCAAAGTCAGGGCACTGGATAAAGTCCCGAGGAGCATGTCTGCTTTTCAACAGGCAATCTGTAAATAAAAACAAAAAGACAAAACCAAACAAAAAACCCTAAATATTTTATATTTATTTCAGTCATTGTTTTACCTTTGGACTCTCAAATAAATATCACTCTCTCTCAAGGCTATTGATGTCAAATCTATATTTCACGGGATGTTTTTACATCCTCTGTACTATCATAAGAAAGTCCTTCACTTCCTGATTTGATTGGATTGCTCTGCCTCTGGTTTTGTCTCTGCACTCTCAGACCTTTAGACAAAGGCAGCTGATACTCCACAATTCCCCCAAGCCACGAGTATCTTAATGAAGACCCAGAAGAAGCATCTGAAGAGTTAGACAATAATTTATTTGAGCATGAGCAGGAAGATCCATATTTAGATAATTCTCTTCCCACAGCCTCATTATCTCAGAAGGCTTCTGCTGACAGTCTTGGAGATAATAGCATTCAAAATGTAAATAATGAAACAATACACATGGTAATGAGAGAGACTCAGAAAATACAGTAGTAATGAAAAAATAACAAGACAGCGATTCTAATATTGTAAATACACAAGTTTGCATTAGTGACAGATTATCTCTGTAATGCCAAGCTGAAATAATTTAGAAGCCAATGTAACGACTACTGAACAACATAGAAGGTGTCAATCTAGTGCCAGTTAATGCATTTAGAGAATTAGGCAGGCTCTGAATAATTAGGAGTGTGTGAGAATCTGGAATGAGCAGGTTGCTGTTTAGTGTGGGCAGAGTGGAGTTGCAGAGCAGCTGACATAAAGAGAATTTCCAGGCAGGAGCACATAGGAAATCAAAGACAGAAAAATGTCTTATCAAAAGTCGATGACTGGGCTCTGTCTTCCATAAATGTACATAAAATCATTGTAACCACTTTGCTGAATATGCCGAAATCTGTGTTGTACAAATAGAAAAGGGCTTAATTATTTTCCAGCCTTGTCTTTAAACATGCTCTGTTGGATTTCCTCTTCCCTACGCCTTGATTGCCTTGGAGGAGGAACTATACTGTTCCAATATTAGGACAGCCTTGTTTCGTTAATGAAGACTCATATTGGAGTAGTAAAAGTTTTGGTGTTGCCTAAATCAAGATTTCAGTCTCAGATTTAATTCACAGCTTCTCCCCTCCTGCTGGCTTAGGCCTAACTACCACAAAGGGCAGGGCTTGTTTTACTCTCTTACTCTTACTTCTTACTCTTCATTGCAACCCCAAACTTCACTCCTGGGCCTTCTGGGATCAGGGGAGGAGAAGGTAGTCTAAAGGAAGTCTCAACTTGGTTGGAGCTGCTAGAATTCAGCATCATTGCCCTCTGTGGGGTAAGTCTTTCATGGCGCACATTTATGTGGTGCCTTGGAAGCCCTCTGAGAACTCTGCCTTGGATATGTTCTTCCTGACTCTCTTGATGCGCGCCTCCCTTGCTGGTGGTGTACCTCCAAGCTTCTTACTGCTGGCATCTCTATGGCCAGCAAGCCTCCTTCTTGGGTAGGGTACTGTCCACATCATAATCCCCAGAAACCGTAACTATTACCTTATGTGGTGGAAAAGACTTTGTTGATGTGGTTAACTTAGGGATCGTGAGATGGGGAGATAATCATGGCTTACCCGGGTGGACCTAATTTAATCAAAAGGCTCCTTATAAGAGGGAACCGGGGGGTCAGAGTCATAGAGAGAAGGTGTGAATACGGAAGCGGAGGTCAGAGAGGAGCGAATATGCTATGTCACTGGCTTTGAAGCCTGGGGAAAGGGCCACATGCCAAGGAATGTAGGTGATCTCTTTGACCTGGAATAGGCCAGGAAAAAAATTCTCCCATAGGGCCTCCAGAAGGAGATCGCTGCAGACCCATTTTAGACTTTTGATGCCCAGAACTAGAGGAGGATAAATTTGTTTGTAGTAATTCATTACAGTAGCAGCAGGCACTGAATACAGAAACCTTTGAGATGGCTTGGATTTTGCATGGCATCCTTTTAGGCTGGACCTGACAAAAGATCAGAGTACGGCTTGTTCCCACAGCGGTTCTCTCTCCTCACCTCCTGTACAACTGTCTAGCTACCTCCCAAACTCAAGGGAAGAATGTCAAACTCTCCCAAGGATTTCCTTACTGTGGCACTTGAGCTGCAGCTTGCAATCACTCTCGTGGAAGAGAAATGTGCATCTCCTCTTGTTCCAATTACCATGAATTATCTCTGGAACATTACTTCTTTTATTTAAGAGAGGAGAGTACAC
>RJWJ010042452.1:0-13032 GCA_004363605.1 Indri indri | reverse complement strand
TATCTATTTCCTTTAGATTTTCTAGTTTGTGTGTATGGAGGTTTTTACAGTAGTCACAAATTATATTTTGTATTTCTGTGGTATCAGTTGTAATTTCTTCTGTTCCATTTCTGATTGAGCTGGTTTCAGTCCTTTCTCTTCTATTTCTGGTTAATCCAGCTAGAGGTTTATCAATTTTATTTTTTCAAATAACCAATATTTTATTTTATTGATCCTTTGTATTTTTTTTTTTTGGTTTTCATTTCATTTATTTCTGCTCTGAGCTTTGTTATTTCTTTTCTTCTGCTAATTTTGGGTTTGATTTGTTCTTCTTTTTCTAGTTCCTTAAAGTGTGACATGAGGTTGTTAATTTGTTGTCTTTCTGCAATAAACCTTTTGAATTCAATGTCAATACTACTGAGTCGACATAAGATTTACCAAATTTACTTAACTTGGAAAGACATAGTTTTGAATTGGTATGCCTTTGCTTCAAAGTCAAATCAATTTTTTAAGAAAATATGAACCAGCTCTTTTTTGATGTGGATGTGAATATTAAAGGAATGTGATTTTTTTTCCTGGTACTCAATTTGGTTAGTGCAAAATTTTTAAGTATTTCCTTGTTTAGAACTTAAAGTTGGCTGAAATTGTACCCTGCTCGTAAGCTAACAAATCAACCTTTCTACAGTTTATGGATTCTGGTAGAAGGCATGGAACTCCTGGGTTCAACAGAAAGGTGTGTATTAATCACAGAAATAGCAATAGTCAGAGAATCAGTATTTCTCTGTACCAGTTCCTGTCTAATTTTCACATAGCAATACAAAGAGGACCAAATGACATTTGTATACACAGTAGGATGCCTTATAGGTGAGGAATCCTTAGTTCAGGCAACCTAGATATTTTATAATGGTAGTAAGCATTGCAAAACAGACTCACTGTGCACTGGTTACCAACTTGTCTGAGTCAGGAAAGACAGAACATACTCATACACAAAAAGTTACGTGAAGCAGATTTATTATTTACAGATAGGCAACAAGAGACAAAAGAAGCCTAGGAAACATTGTGAGCCCATCCCCCTAAGCTCAAGAAAGTTGCCCAGAACAGCTAGAGTCTTGACTGTGTGTGTCCCACTTGCACCACAGCTGAGGGACCCTGAAAGGCAGCCCACACCAGGTGATATACTTTGAGATAATATGAGTCACTGGGCTTAAGTTTTGAAGGACAACCTATTCTGACGGGCAGAGGAGAGGGAACTAGAACAGAGCCTGGGTAATCCTTCCCCAATCTCAGGATGTTGCGTTCTCAGAATATTCTACAGTTATTCTTGAGAACCACAAATAAGAATGGAGAACTGGTTGGTCCAAGGCTACCTGGAGAACTGTCCTACACGCATGGCTGGCTTTTGCTCCAGAGGGGCACATTTACTTTATTATATTGGACAATAAGCATGCCTACCCTACGCTCCAGAGGCAGATGCTATGTCGATCTTCCACGGTTGTTGGATATACATCTTTTAAAAGATAGTCCAAAATAAAGACAGCCAGTGCCTCTGCTCACAAAATGTTCAGAAATTTGAGAGACCCATGGAGAATTTGTTTCCCATACCTGTGTATGTGAATCTTTTTTACTGTAAAATTTGTAAAATATTTTATAGATCAAGTTTATCTAATGACAAGTTAGTACTCAAATTGAGCTATGCTGTAAGTATAAAATTCACAATAGATTTTGAAGCCTTAGTATGAAAAAAGAGTATAAAATATTTCGTTATTAATTATATTGAATAAATGTTAAAATAGCAATATTTTTGATATATTGGTTTAAATAAAATGAATTATTAAAATTAGTTTCACCTCTTTCTTTTTACTTCTTAAAATGTGACTACTAGAAATTTTAAAATTACAAATGAATCTCACATCGTATTTCTATTAAATAGCTCTGGATGCCTAATTTTTATCGGACAGCCCTAGAATGATTGAGTGACCAAAACAATAGAAGTTGGAAGAGAGTATTGCCTTTGCCTGAGTTCCCTAGAAAATAGAGATGAAAGCAAAGCTTTATTGTTAATGATTTGGGGAGGTTCAATCCCAGAATAATAAGAGTGTAGGAAAAGGGAAGTGAGACTGAGAAAGGGGGAAAGAACATTTGGGTAGATGCTGAGGAAGGCCGATCCCATTTGTCAGTGGTGTGGTTCTTCATCTGAGATTGGAAGGGATGATAGTAACCAAAATCACAGTGGGACTGATTGGGTTAGGCCTGTGTGCTAGCTGAGGCTCTTATCATGGTGGGTTGTCTTGTCCCTGATAGATTATGGTGACTGTAATTTTCCAATGACAGTTAATACTGCGTGTGGAAATTTTAAGAAATGCTCCACTGACTCCCCTAGGTACTGGACATAATCTCCCCTGCCTTTATTAAGTAGTAGCAACTCTAGCTTCACCTGTTAATCAGGGTTCTTCACCCCAGCCAGTACATTAACTCCATTTTTTACCTGCTTGTCCAATAGGATGAGAAACCCAAAGTGACTCCAAGTATTAGTCACAAATTCCAGTTGGGTAGAACCCTGCACCTTACTCACTCTTAGAACCAAGACTTCTAGCAGAGTCAACAGCTTCAGGGACAGGAAGCTCAGATTCCATTAGTGAGTCACTGAGAATGATGGTCAGAGACTACTGCTCCCATGCTCTGGTTCCTACACCTGTGTATTCTAGTTTTGAGGGACATAGTATTGTATAATGGCCACGGTTTAGTACATACACTGCATCCTGAAGGAAAATGCTCCAAACCGACAAGGTGCTGTCTTCAAGCTGACACTTAAGCTAAGATTTCCACAGGCCATCCCGTTGTTTGTCCAGGTCGGCTGCTCCTGGATGACAGGGTACTTGGTAAAATCGGTGATTCTCATGGTCATGAGCCCATCTTCACATCTTTCACATCGGGTGGGTCTGTTTGTAAGGCAATGTTGTAGAGATACCATTTCGATAGATAAATAATTCTGTAAACTGTCAGATGGTGCTGGTGGAGACACTGCAGTCAGGGGAGGCAGAACATATTCAGAATATGTATTAATTCCAATAAATCAATTTGATGCCCACACCAAGGAGGAAGGGGCCCAATGTAATCATGTGTCAGGAGGTGACTGGCTGGTCCTCCAGAGGAATGGTGTCATTACCCAAGGTTCAGCATTAGTCTCTGCTGCTGGTGGGTTGAGCAATTAGCAGGGGCAGTATCTAGATCGCCCTTGGTGAGAAAAAGCCCGTGTTGTTGGTTCCACGCACAGCCTCCGTCCCTGCTACTGTGGCCACGCTTTTCATGGGTTCAATGTTAAGTATTGTGATGTCGCGTAGAGGAGCTGGCTAAAATCCACAGGACCATCTTTCTTGTTTGCATGGTTGTCAAGAGCCTCCTCTATGCTATGTATTCTCCTGTGAGCCATGTGAGACACAAAGAAACAGCGTGTGTTGTGCCCACTCCTGCAAGTTCCAGCCACACATTATCTACCCAGACCTCCATGTCGCCCATCTTCCGTTCTTACTTATTCGATGACCCTGACCAACCAAACAAGACTTTTGGCTCTGCCCGGATGTCGGTCTATAATTGTACCTCAGCTCACCTCTCTTTTCACATGAAGTGAAAAAATCAAACGTATGTCTCACCGCTCTTCAATGGGAAGACTCCCCTTCACAACGTCATTCAGGCCTGCTCCTAAGTGGGGCCGCAACGTGGTAGCAGGCCTTTGACAGCTCATGCGTAAACCAGGCCTTCGTCAGTTGATCATAAGGAGCTCCCCATGAGATCATCAGTGTGGTCATCAGTGCAGCAGAGGTATGTGACATGGAAGGGTGTGCCACCTGTTCATGTAATTTACTCGGGTCTTCTGGACTTCACCGGAATCTGAATGTACCACTCCTTACATGCTACAGAACGCTGCTGACCCTGCCCAACTCTGTGACTTGGTTGATTTACTAATCTTTGGCTCAGGTTACATAGTCCCTTGGAGTAACGTGGTCAGATGTTTTCTCTCTACCAGAACCCAGTACCATACCAGGACCTGTTTTTCAAACAGAGTAGCTCTCTGTGGTAAAGTGCATAGTCTTGCTCCAAAATATAAGGATTTGCACTGTGACTATTCTATTGGAGATTGCCAAAAACTCCATGTATCCTCCATGGATATCTCCAGCACTATCAGATCTGCTAGATTTTACAACACCAGTATCCAGACAGCTTGGCACCACTGTCTTGACCTGCTTATGATTCTGGTCCCCACACATAGCTGGCAGCCTTTCAAGTACCCAGCGGGTAAGAGCAGTATTTCCAAATATGGTATATGCCTCCTTCAAAATTTAAAGAAGCCCAGCAAGTATTATGCCTCCTTCTTTATCACAGATGGTGCAACATCTTGCCACTTGTCTTTACCTTATAACAGATATACTGTACCACTGGATTCTTAAAAATTTCAACAATATGGTAGGCCTCTGAATCTTTGTGGAATTATTTCTCACTATGTGCTACATCTTTGTCTTACTTGGGAATCTAGCATATTTGCCACTTCTGGCTCATAAGTCGTGTTAGCATCATACCATCCATGTAGTAGACCAGCATCATGTTTTGCAGAGTGTCAAAAGGAAGTTTCCTGTAGATGATGAGAGAGCAAGAGAGGGAGGAAGCAGCCTAGATCACACACCAGCTTTCTTGCCTTCTGTGGTTGTGGCCTGTACCCTCTTAGGAAGGAATAACTTGGCTAACCTGCTTAAGGCTCACGAGCCAAAAGGTTGAGGTCCCAATGAAAATCATACGATCATTTGAGTGATACTTTCCTGTAAGACCTTGAAGAATACAGACACACATTTCTAATGCATTTGAGGAGGTTGTAAAGTTTAGAAGGCAGTGGTGAAGGGTCAGGGGATGGAAGAAGCAGCTTTTGTGGCCTGTAACTTGGCTATCAAGACCTCTGAATATGAGTAGCTAGGAATCTGACAGCTGTCACCATGACTATGACCCAAATTGTGAAGATGAAAAAGAGGAGAGGAAAAACCAGAACCTTAAGCATTTAGAAGGTTATCATACGCAGGTGTCCAGTTGACATGGAGAAACAGAGGTTGGATAGTTTTAATGCTGAGGCATACCAGTATTCATCATCCTGACCCACCAGGAGTTCAAGGGCATGCTGACAAGTACATAGCCAGATCAGCCTTAATGCTACTATAGGAAATCATGTAGGAGAAAAAAATCACCATTTTCAATAAATGGTGCTGGAGAAACTAGATGGACATATGGGCAAAGATTAGCTTCAATCGTTACCTCACACTACATGAAAATCAACTTTGAGATGAATCATACACCTGAACTAAAAAGCTAAAACTATAAGGTGTCTACGGAAAGGCCAGAGAACATCTTTGTAACTGAGGGGTTGGCAAAGATTTCTTCTATCAGACTGCAAAAATACCGATCTTAAAAAAACCAATAAAGTAGATTTCATCAAAATTTAAAGCCTTAAAAGACACTGTTAAGCACATGAATAAACAAGCCAAGACCAAAAGAAAATATCTGTAATACACACAGCTGGCGAAGGATGTGAAAAGTGTTCCTACAACTCAATAACAAAAGATAACCCAGTATTAAAAGTGGGCAAAGAGACATCCACAGGCAAAGAAAGAAAAAACACCTAAACCTAAACCTCACACCTTAAGCAAAAATTCCTGAAAAGATATCATGGCTTATATGTAAAATATAAAACTATAAAACGTTTAGAAAAAAAATAGGAATTCTTCGGGACCTAGGACTAGGCAAAGAGTTCTTAGATGTGACACAAAAAGCATGGTCTAGAAAAGGAAAAATTGATAAATTGCATCTCATTATATATGGGAAAGAGACTTAAGCAAACAGTTTAGAAAAGAAGAAATACAAATAACTGAAAAAGAGTATGAAAGTGTGTTCACCATCAACAGTCATCAAGAGCGTGCAAGTTAAACACATAAGGACTTGTACTCCACACCCACTAAAATGGCTACAATAAAAAGAAATGATGGCACCAAATGTTGGCAAGATGTGACGGAATTAGAATACTTACTCGGTGTTGGGGTGTGAAATAGTACAACCACCATGGAAAAAACCTATTGGTTTCTTATAACATTGAACACCCACCTATCACTATCCTATGACCCAGAAATTTCACTCTTATTCACTCAAAGGAAAAAAGTAATCATACATGCACAAAAAAAATCTTGTACAAGATTTTTCAGAGCAGTTTTATTTGTAATAGCCCAAACTAGAAGCAACTCAAATGTACATCATGAGGAAAATAGATAAAAATTGTGATACACACGTAACATGGGGTACTACTCAGCAACAAAAAAGAACAAATGCTTGATACTTGCAAACACAAGCAAGAATCTCACAAATACTATACACAGCAAAAGCAGACAGACACAAAAGCGTACATATGAAATGATTTCTGTGAAGGTCGAAAAAGGCAAAAATCATCTCCTGGGATAAAGCCAGGAAAGCAACACAGGAAATTTTCTGGGGTGGTGGAAATATTCTATATCTTGATTGAAATGGTGGCTACGCAAGCGTGTACATTTGCTTAAACTCATCAAACTGCACACTTAAGATGTGTGGATTTGAATGTACATAAGCTATACCTCAATAAAAATAAAAAGAGACAAATATTTTCAGAAGTTGCATGGAGAAGTAATCTTCACGTTGAAAAAGATCACCTACTGCCCTTTCCAACAAACACTCACTGTTAGACGTAACTGTGAGATTCAGAAAAACAAAGATAAGAAGAAAACTCTAAAAGTTTCCAGGGAGAAAACTGCCTGTTCTTCTTTAAAAAAAGAAAAGAAAAAAAAAGAGAAACCAATGAGAAGCAAAGAAAGAAGGAAAAAAAGGCGAGACATTTCATCAGCAATAGCGAAAGCTAAAAGACGGCGGAGCAAAGGCCTTCAAGATTCTGATTTTAAGGTAAAATTCTTTTGCACCTAGAATTATATACTCAGCCAAACTATCCATAAAGTGTGGGGGCAAAATAAATTCATTTTAAGACACGCAGGAATTCCTGAAATATATTAATACCTCACTTGTACCTTAAAATTTTTTTCAAGTGGAAATATAATTCGCATACTATGAAATTTACCATTTTAAAGTGTACAATTCAGTGTATTTTAGTATCTTCACAAGGTTGAGCAACCATCTCCACTGACTCTTTCCAAAACATTTTCATCGCCTTGAAGACACCATGCTCGTTAGCAGCCATGCCCTGTTCTTCCCCTCCCCAGCCACGGGCAAGCGCTCATCTCTTTCCATCTCCATGGATTCGGTAATTTGGTGCATTTCCTGTCGGTGGAATCACACACTATGTTGTCATGTCTGAGTATTCTGTTCCTTTTTGTGGCTGAGTTTTATTCCATTGTGTGCGTACATCACATTTTGTTTATATTTTCATCAGTTGATGGACATTCGGGCTGTTGTCTTTTTAAACCAGGGAACTATCATTTGACCCAAATAATTCAAATTTTGGGAGGCATCAAATGAGATGATCAAAATGAAATTTGTTTACATAGTGTAAGGTTAAAGATAACTGCTACTATTTTTAAAATTACATTTGGTGTTATGACTTTAAATTACATAAGTTGAGAAGTTTTGCAAAGTTCATTTGATTTATTTATTTATTTATTTTTGAGACAGAGTCTCACTGTGTTGCCCAGGTCACTGTGTTGCCCGGGCTAGAGTGCCGTGGCGTCAGCCTAGCTCACAGCAACCTCAAACTCCTGGGCTCACGTTCTACCTCAGCCTCCTGAGTAGCTGGAACTACAGGTATGTGCCACCATGCCCGGCTAATTTTATATATATATATTTTTAGTTGTCCAGCTGATTTCTTTCTATTTTTTTTTTCTTAGTAGAGACAGGGTCTTGCTCTGGCTCAGGCTGGTCTCGAACTCCTGACCGCAAGCAATCCTACCGCCTCAGCCTTCCAGGGTGCTAGGATTACAGGCGTGAGCCACCATGCCTGGCCTGTTTTGTTTTGTTTTAGAGAGAGGTTTTCTGTCTGTTGCCCAGGCTGGAATGCAGTGGCAAGATCATAGCTCACTGTAACCTCCAACTCCTGGGCTCAAGTGATCCTCCTGCCTCAATTTCTGGAGTAGCTGGGATTATAGGGATGTGCCAGCATGCTGGGCTAATTTTAAAACATTTTGTGTAGAGGCAGGATCTGGCTATGTTGCTCAGGCTGATCTGGAACTCCTGACCTCAGGCAATTCTCCTGTCTCTGCCTCCCAAAGAGCTGGGATTACAGGTATTGAGTCACTGTGCCCAGCTGAGAAGTTTTAAGAATATCTCAAAATAAGGTTTATTCTTCCAGGAAACCATGGACAAAAAATTATCCTATAACAAAATGAAAACTTCAAAATGTCATCTGTGCCAATCCCAATTTTAGGAAGAGCATTTATTAGGACTTTGATTTTTCTTGAATGTTCTCTATTCTCAAAGTGAAGTAACCTTGTATCCTGAAATGAAAGGAGACTGATAAGTCTCTATCCTTGTTTTTATTCTAAAAAATGATTTCTGTTAAGTATTTCTTAATAGAACAACAGAATATATCCACACATATTGGCTAGGATGGATTAGCCTGTGATCTGGGTTAACAGAATCTCTGGGATATATGAAAAAATTCCCTGCCACTGCTGTTCTTGCAAGACTTGTCATCAGTGTTGCAATGACCGTGGCTGGCTGTTTCATGCCATGAATTATGACATATTACTTGAATTGAGAGCTTTGTTCCTATCAAAAGTAAAAATGCTCCCGCAGCGAGGAAGGCTAGAGCCTTTCCCCTGTAATATCAACGGGCTCTACCGAAAGGAGAGCAGGAGCCAGAGAGGAGGGCTCCGATCCTGTGTGCCACTGTGTGACGGGCAAGTCACTTGACCTCTTTAGACCCCGTTCCCTCAGCTGTAGAGCCAGGGGCTTGGCCTGGATGCTGTCCCTAAAGCCGAGATGCTGACTGCAAAAGTAAAATATTGTTCTGTGCCTGCACAGTCAGGCCCTGGCAGGGCCATTGTAAGGCAAAACAAAGCTTGGATTTGATGAGAGGAGAACTTCTCTTCAAGGACTTTTCCCAGGTATAAAAAGAAGGCAAACAACACAGGAATAAATCGTCTATTTTACCCAACGTGACATTCCCTCTCAGCCTTCCAGGACCACTGTTACATCCTACTGCAAGAAGGGATGGACCATTTGACTGCAAGACCTGAAATAACTCTGCGGTATTTCTTGGGTGCTCTGGCATCGTTAGGGACCATCATATGTGTTAACTCATTTTATGGTTATAATAACCCGAACAAGGAGTAACCGTCTGCATTTTCGAGTTCGGAAAAAGGAAGTGTTGGAGATTTTGCGGCTTGCCCACGGCCCACGGCCAGCGAGCGCAGAGGTTTTAAGTTCACCTGCGCATCCCGTGCAGCCGGGAGCCTCGCAACCCTGCTCGGCCGGGTTTTGGGAGCCCCGGCTCCCGTGCGCGCTTTCGGGCCAGCCCGCGCCGCGCGGGTGGACGCAGGTGCACGGTCCGCGCTCGCTCGGCCTCTCCAGGCTCCCCGCAGGCGGGGCGCCCTGCCCCGGGGACGAGGGTCTGCGAAACTTGTGGGGCAGGGAGGTGGTGGGTTGTCTCCCGCCTCGGCTCCCTGAAGGAGTGAGGAGCCCTTCTAGCCGTGATCTCCACGCACGATCGGTCCCGATCTCCCGCGGCTTCGTGCCACTTTGCGCCCAGGGACCCGCGTCCCAGCGACCGTGCGAGATGTACCGGAGCAGCGGGAAGACCCGCCGAGGGCGGCGCAGGGCTCGGGGACCCCCCGCCTGCAGCCGTTCACAGGGGCGGCAGCCCCCGCACCCGCGACGCCTGGCTTCCCGCGGGTCCCCGCGCTCGCTCCGCGTTCGTCCCCCGCCTCCCGCGCCGCGGGCAGAGCGCTCAGCTGACCTGGGGGCGGAGCCGGGTCTCGGGGCGGGGACAGCTGGAGCCCGGGCTTCTTGCGAGCGGAGGAGCGGCTTCCCCGCGGGCCCCCTGCGGCGCCGGGACGCGACCCTCGCCGGCCCCGACATGCGCCCCCACGTCCTGCTGCTGCTCGCGGTGTGCGGCGCGGGCTCCGGGGCCGAGGCGCGCAGCCATAGCCTGCGGGGAAGCTGGAGCATCCGCAGCGGGAACGGCTCTCTGGAGCTGCCCGGGCGGGTCCCCGGCTGCGTGCACAGCGCCTTGTTCCAGCAGGGCCTCATCCAGGTACCGTGTGGGCCGCCCCGCGGCGAGCCTGGCCCGCGCTGCTCCGGGGACGGCGGGGCCCGGGAGCCGCCTGGCGGCCGCCAGCCCCTGGCTGTTCCTGTCGGTGTGGCCCTAACTTCCCGTTTGCACCCTGTGGCCTGTCGGGGGAGGTGCCCGGGCGGTGGGGTACGGGCCAGATGGAGACTGACCGACCCACGCCGGGACACCAGCCGCTGTGGAAAGCGGAAGTTTAGATCGAGCAAACCGTTGCCGCCAGCAGCTCGCTTATCGCGGGAGCCTCAGCTGGAGCGCGCGCACGAAGGGCACGTTGTCGCTGCCAGGCGTGAGGTGGGGGCACTGTTTCAGCCGTCTGGACGCCGCAGGGGACAATGGGCTTTTGCTACGCAAGGGTTAACTCCATGGAGCAATGTCCCAGTTTTTCGTTTCTGAGCGAGTCAGGTTTGGGACCGATGCAGCACGTAGGTGGGGGAGAACACCTGCGAGAGCGAAGCCGGGTTTGCGGGGCGGTGCAATCGCCGGATAATTTTTAAGGCTGACCGGGGTACGAAGAAAGGTGCTGTTTCCTCTCGGGGAACGTGGAATGTCGCTTCCATCCTCCGCTGCTCTTGCAGCTCCATTAAGCTGCACATTGTTTTCTCACGTCTTCTCTTTGCTGGGGACAAGATGTGCTTGCATGCGGTGTGCTTGGGCATTGTCCCAATTCTCATAGCGACTCTCTGGAGTAGGGTTTCTTATCTGGATTTTATGGATGATACGGAGTTTCGGAGCCCAGAGAAGTGAGAGAACATGACCAAGATCATACAGCAACTAAGTGGACAGAAATAGAATCCTAACCCAGGTGGGCCCAGCTCCATGGCCTGGATTCTATATTACGCTGTGCTTACCTTGGTTTTTTGAAAAGTCATGCGTTTTTGAAGCACCGTGGCTGACTTTCAGGAGTATCATTCTAAATTTACTTCAGCGACAGGATGGTCAACGAGGGTCATGCAAAATTTCTGGTCTGCTACTCAGGTTTTTTCCCCCCAACATATATATCAAAAAGGAAGTAAGTGCTGTAAATGATGCTGACCATTGCCCAATATATATATATTTTAAAGTAAATCATTTTCAAACTTAAGTACTTTTTTTTTTTAAGAGACAGGGTCGCTCTCTGTCACCCAGGCTTGAATGTTAAGCAGATTAGAGGAAGAGAGTGAAGGAAACGATTGCAATTAAAAAAAAAATGGTGGTTAAGCATAGCCATTTTGATAAGTTGGCTTTTAAGCAGAGACCTTTATTGATTAAGGTCACTTTTAAGGAGAAGTGCGTTCCCAGCAAAGAGGGAAAAAAAGATGGACATTGGGAGTGGGAGGGGCGTGCCCTGTGGTACCCGTGACAAGTTCCAGGAATGGCAAGCAGGCCAGCGCAGCTGGAGCCCTGTGAGCCAGCAGGGAAGGAGAGGGGTTCAAAGCAGCATCTAGAGCAGGCCACGAAGGGCTTGTGAAACGCATCGGCAAATAAAAACACTTTTATTCTACATGTGAAGGGAAGTTATTGGGGGCTGGGGGCTTAGAATGGCATGATGAGGCTTGCCTTACCAAACGTCGCTCTGGCTGTTGCGCAAAGACCGCAGTGCGGAAGCGTGGAAGCGTGGACGCCAGCCAGGACTGCTGCAGGTGTGTGGTCAGGAGACGAGTTCTGGCTTGGACCAGGCTGGTGGCAGTGAAACGGTGAGACTGGTTGTAAGAACACATCTTAAATGTAGCAGCAACAGGATTCGTTCAGTTGGATCTGTTTATGGATTGGGTGTGAGGAGTGAGAGAAAGGAGACTCAAGGAAAACTTCAGGATTTTTGGTCTGAGGTGTTGGTAAAATGGAATTTGTGTTTACTGAGAGGCTGCGTGGCCAGCCTCGGCTGTTTCACAGGTGGCCGTCTGGGTTTCCTGTACAGAATCTGAACCCTAGGGACGGGCGAGGTGGCTCACACCTGGAATCCTAGCACTCTGGGAGGCCGGGGCTGGAGGATCGCTTGAGGTCAGGAGTTCAGGAGTTCGAGACCAGCCTGAGCAAGAGCGAGACCCGTTCCCTACTAAAAAAATTAGCCAGGCAACTAAAAATATATAGAAAAAATTAGCTGGGCATGGTGGCACAGGCCTGTAGTCCCGGCTACTTGGGAGGCTGAGGCAGGAGGATCGCTTGAGCCCAGGAGTTTGAGGTTGCTGTGAGCTAGGATGATGCCACGGCACTCTAGCCCAGGTGACAGAGTGGGACTCTGTCTCGGAAAAAAAAAGAAAAAAGAATCTGAACCTTAGGTTGCGTGGAGGGCCTCTTTGGGCCTCCCTGTTAAGGGTTGTTGGTTCGGCCTGCTGTTGTACCACACGTGACACAGGCACTAGGAATAAAAAAGACACAAGTAAGGCTCGAGTTCCTGTTCTGTGGGAAGTCACGTTGAGTGAGGCAGAAAACCTAGTTATTTATTGCCATAGGGTATGTTAAGTGCGTAGGTAGAGGAACTTTTGTTAGATATGTTCTCAGCATTCCTATGCAATTTCCCACTGGTGTTAAGTCTTGAAAACCTCTTTTTTTTTTTTTAAAAGATAGTCTCAGTGTACCAAAATTAGCAAATATAGGTACATAAGAAGAAGAAAGGTTGTAAACCTGGCTTTCATAGATAACCACTTATGAACATAAAAGAAAATACAGTATATCCATGCAGAATTTTTCTATGCATACTCATTTATAAATATTTAAATATGAAGTCGAACAGCTTTTTGTGTTTAACATTTTGTGATGCTCTTACGTGCAGTAAACAT
>RJWJ010042451.1:0-13037 GCA_004363605.1 Indri indri | reverse complement strand
TTCAGTCTATAACAGACTGTTAGAATTCTTTATGCCGACATCTTCCAAAAGGCTGGCAAGGCAAGTCTGTGAAGCTTTTAAGGTTCATGTTTTTCAAGATAGAGTATTTGGGATAAAAATTGGTTGCTTGGAATGAGGGGAGCAGGAGTTGGGATAGAAAAAGGAGAAACTTTTGACATATTTCATTTTTATTCATTGCTAGGTATACAGTAGGCACTCAATAGACAGTTATTAGTTGATATGGAATTTCATATTCAGTATAAGTGACATTTTTCCTTTATTAACAATCAGCTCATTCTCAGCTCTCCATTTCTCTGTGGAAGAAATCATCGCTTTACTTTGGCACTTTTGAAATAATGGCAGGCATCGCGAACGCAGGAGCAAGAGCAACAGAATGGAAAAGAATCATCACAAGCGAGCTTTCTGGTGTGGGTGTTGAAAACTAATGAAATGCTGTATTATTCTGTGTTCTGCTCCAGCGAACTTTCGATATTCTTCTTCTTTAGTTAAATTTGACTCCGTTACTTGTTATCATTGCAGAAGCGTGAAGAATAAAAAATTCAGAAGCCATTTGTGTTCAGATAGAGTGCAATTAAAAAGTCCCAGGCAAGCATTATAAGCTCATAAACAAGAGAGCTAGCAAGAAAAAAAAAAAAATCAAGAAGAAAATGTTGAAGCGAGTTATAAACCGGTAGATATGAGAAAGGCCATGTAAAACCAGAAAGAAAGAAAAAACAGAACAGTATGTCCACTGATTAGCATATGGGAAAAGATAATCAGAGTCCCCAAAGGAGGCTGAATTATGAAAAATGCTACTTCATTTTCAACAAAGAAATTCCAGGCAGTGACAAGTTTTTGAATTTATAATGAGGGTGGATGAACAAAAGAGAATTGGTATCAGGATATTTCAGGGAACAAAGAAATAAATGAGTTGAAGCTACAATTAAAAAAAAGCTACTGGGTTACAAATTTCCTACCAAAGGTAGAATATGTCACTGTCCCTCACATCCTCCTTGCTGTTTCCTCATCCATTTGATTCTTCCTTGCCGGACTGTCAGACCCTCGGTAAATGTTTCTCCAGAAGTTGCTGCTTTTTTCCGGTTGTTGGGGCGCTGGCATCCTCTGTAACCACCTCCTGCAAAAAATACAGTTAGTTCCCCCTTATCCTCGGGAATACATTCCAAGCCCCCCAGTGTGGATGCCTGCAACAGTTTTTCCTATACATATGTACCTATGGTAATGTTTAATTTATAAATTAGGCACAGCAAGAGATTAACAATAATAACTAATAAGAGAACAATCATAACAATGTGCTGTCATAGAAGTTATGTGACTGTGGTATATCACCAGCAGCAATCCTACATTCTTCTGCTGAATTACTCTTTGTGTTCTGTGTGGCTTAGACACAGGAGGAGGCCTCCCTTACCCAGATATCACTTATCTTCTGTGCTTCCTCTGGACCCTTTTGGGTTTTTAAAAAGGACCGTATGAATAATGAACGCCTTCCTCGGGGACAAGAGCCTTTGATCTTCCAGGCCTTTGCCTGTTTCCTGTAGGATTTTGGCTCTTTCCTTCCTCTTGTTTGGCCTAATTCTGAAACCATATAACCAGTCCTTAATCAAATTCTCTTTGTAATGTTAGTAGATTGTAGCCTTAGGAAACTAGACCGTATCTTAAATTGATGCTACCCTCTGTTAAAGTTCAAATTTACAGTCTGCTGTGCTTTCGTGGAAACCTAACATCTTAACAGCGAGAGTGGCGGCCCTCATCCATCATTTCGGTTAAACCTTATTTGTGCAGAATTTCCTTTCAAGATGGTAGATGATTGTACACTGTAGGGCAGAAAGTGAGAGAGAGTCCATCCCAAACAGAAGAAGGAAATAGCAGGTCTTATCTCTGTGGGGCAAAATGAGAAGTCCAATCAGACCATCTAATTCTTTGATTCACTAGATTAACTCGGAATTGTATATTCTTGGAAGACTTGGAGTAACCTCCAAGCGTTGAAACTTTTCAGCTATGAGAGATGAGAGGTTACTGCTACAAAGCAAGAAGAAACACTGGCCTGAGCCGTGAAGGATTATGTAGCTCTGGGGCCAGAGGGTCAAAATTGGGAGCTTAACTTTTATGTTCCATAAAATGGAAAGCCACTGCTCTAACTCTGACTTCAGATCTTCCAGTCATTTAGAATCTCCCAAAGAGGTTTCACCTGCACTGTGATTTCATTTGTTCCTCGTCATGGCAACCCTGTGCAGTAGGCAGATCAAGTATTATTATCTGCATCGGTCCAAGGAAGAATGAGAAGCTAACTCATCTCTTAAGTGACTAACTTAAGACAAACAAAACTTAGAGCTGTATCAACTCACTGAGAGATGCATGAATTTTTAACATAACCAAATGTTTCTGATTTCCTCAGAATAATTAAGATTTAAAACAATCTGTTCTTTATCCTCAATATGTTCCTTTATCGGATAACAAACCTTAATTTTTTTATTCGGAAGATAGAGTCACTTGGACAGTGGGCTGGAATGGCCAGGGAGAAATTCCTTCATATGTTCATTGAGCAACCGATTATTTCGCACGTGCAGTGTGTGAAATGTTGTACCGGGGGCTGAAGGGGAAGGGAAACAATGATGGACAGGACATAAAATCTCTGCCCTCAAGTGACCTAAGTCTTCTAGAGCAGCAGTCCCCAACCTTTTTGGCACCAGCGACCGGTTTCATGCAAGTCAATTTTTCCATGGTTTCAGGGTGATTCAAGCGCATTACATTTATTGTGCACTTTGTTTCAATTATTACATTGTAATGTATAATGAAATCATTGTACAATTTACCATAATGCAGAATCGGTGGGAGCCCTGAGCTTGTTTTCCTGCAACTAATGCTGCAGCTGATCCGACAGGAGGTGGAGCTCAGGCCGCGTGGCCAGGGATGGGCAGCGGCTGTAAATACAGATGAAACTTCTCTTGCTCACCTGCTGCTCACCTCCCGCTGTGCAGCCCTGTTCCTAACAGGCCACAGACTGGTACCGGTCCACAGCCCGGGGGTTGGGGACTGCAGTTCTAGAAGACACAGAGATGGAAGCCACCGGAGGTCACGTAAGTCAGAAGGGCTTGAGAGGGGCAGAAGCCACAGTGTGGGGACTGCAGCGGGAGTGCAATTCTTTCTGCCTGGGAGGGAACAGGGAAGGCTTTGGGGATGGACCTGGAAGGCGTAGGATACTGAAAGTCAGAGAAGATAAAGTATAGCACAGAGAAAAAAGAAGTAGTCACTGCTTAATATTTCTGCTGAAGATTTGCCCCAAATTTTAAGTGGGACATTGACCTCGGTGCTCTCCATTCCTTATTAGACAGCATCTTACACTGCAGGTTCCCTGGCTTATGAACAGAAGGGAAGCATTTCGTCTTTTCCTTCTCAGAAATGAGCGTGCCCTCTAGTTAAGGACACAGACTAAATGGAATTTTCCAAGGGAAATTTTGATCTCATTTCTCATTTCAGGTTTCAAGGTCAATGCAATCCTGAGCATTTATCTTTTCTGTATCTTATTCCTTGCATAACCCGGTAACAGTCATTAAAAAAAAAAAAAAATATATATATATAGCATACACACGCAGCACTTTTTTTCCTGTGTAGCAGGCACGGTAAACATGTAATTGCTTAATCTTCATAGGTCTATGGTATTAATGTTGTTATTCCTATTTTATAGTTAAGGAGACTAAAGTTCATTGAAATAGAATAACACGTTCAAAATCACACAGATGCTAAGTAAGAGACACAAGAATGAGAGGTGTCTGTTTCATTCAAAAGCCTACGCTCTTTCCTTCCGTTATGCCCTACTGCCTCCGGCCAATTCTATAAAAGAGAATCCACACTGTGGCAGACACTGATCATTCTTTCCCAAAATCTATTCTCCTTTTCTTCCTTCTGGTAATAGAACTGACTCCCTCCCACCCCTGACAGTTTCTGCAGAGCACTGGGCTAGGACTTCCATCTCAAAGCTTGCTTTGCAGCTAGGTGTGACCTTGTGGTGTCATCCTCCCCAGGAGAATGTGAGCAGAGGTCACTGTGAGCTGCCTGGGTGTCACCTCCTTAAAGGGGGAATGCCAGGCCCCCACTTTCTTTCCTTTCCCCTTTCGTAGGCTGGAACACAGCTGTGCTGCTGGTGGTCCTTCCTGCTAGGACGGAGCAACAGGTACAGAGAACCTTGGTCCCTGGACAATTTGGCGGAGTGGAGTTTGGACCATCCACCTACCTCTGGGCAGTTAGTGAGAGAAACTTCTATTCTTATTTGAGCCACTGTGGCTTTTTGGTCTCTTAAATTATTCCCTAACTAATGCAATTTCCATCATTCAAGAGTACAAGTCAAAATTTCCTAGGGTGGCAGAGCTGTCCCATTCTAGATATTAAAAAAGTGCAAATTGTGATGCCTTGCTATTTTAAATCTCCCAGGACAAAAGCCTGTTTGCCTTCTGCCCGTCTGAGGCTTACTCCCCAAACAGCGTGACCTTGGATGTCCCTGCCACTTTAAAAGTCCGCTCCTGCTGCCCCCTTCAGATGCAGATCGCATCCTGTTCGTACATAACATCACACGGTAGGAATCCGCAGCACTCTTACATCCGAACTGCAGTCTCTGAGGACGGATCTGCTCTCCTGTGGCTGCGCAGAATGGCTCATGTCACCATTACAGGCGCCCTGCAACTTGCCAGTCAAATTAAGGAAATATATGCAAATCAAAAGGGGGCAAGCTCATTGCTCATATTCCTGAACACTGATTTTATTATTTGTTACATCTCATTGACCTTGGCTACTGAAAGACACTTAAGCAGATGTGATAGACTGCCTCGGGTTTCTGAATTTTGCTCCAATTGTCCTTGCCGTACATCATAGCCCTCACCAGGACTCAGCAGAAGTCACACGGATGATCTGAGACTGCTGCGGGCGGTCTATAAAGGAGCAATGGGGTTGATATGGAAAACGGATGTCCCTGGACTGGAACTAACTGCTGATTTGGGAGACCATGAGCCACCCTAAAAGTCAGACGTGTCATTTAGGAATGACTTGTTCTAGGAAAATGCGTTGTTTGGTAGAGCTACTCTGTAATTAAGACCCGGCTTATTCTACATCTCTAAGGTCAACTATTTTGCTTTGCCTCTTGTCCAGACCATCCCTGCGGCCCTGGCTGGCTGGTAAATTGCCCCCCTTTTTGTCAGTTCCTAGGACAATGGAAATGTCAGCACAAATGGACCGTGGCATATATATCATCTCTGGACAATTAGAAGTTAAATTATGGATGCAAATGTTCATAAACATTGGGAGTCACAGAGTCCTTTCGTCAGCTGATGAATCAACCGAGGAAAGTATGTTTGCATATATTAATAATTTCACATACTATTTCAGGGATATCTATACAACTCCTTGAAGCCCATCCGTGAATCTTCAGGTTAATAATCCATGCATCTGTGGCTGGTCAGTATGACTACATTTACATAAAAATATATTACAATATTCAATATTGTCATGGGCTAAGTTGGCAATTCCTTGAGGACAAAAGTTATAATATGTTGGCCTGGTACTGTCCTATGTAGTAGCCATTTGATGAGATGTATGGGAAACCAGTATCATAGACTTGATTTTTCCATTTGGTCCAAAGATTTGCAGTCAAAATACTTTATTTTTAGACAAATTTAGAAAATGAGGTGAGAAAGAGAGAGTGAGGGAAGTGGCAGAAACTCAATGTCCAGGAATTCTTAATTCCTTCCATATGTAAATCTTCTAGCAGCTTGCAAATGGTTTGGCAGCTCATCACTGGTCCTAGAATAAATCTTTTTATAGGCAAGAAGCCTGCTTCTTTTTCACTGTTTAGGAGATCCAGCCTAAAACTGGTGTAATACTTTGAGCCGTTTAATTAATTTTGCTTAGTGGTATAAAGATCCTTAACTTGATTCAATTAAAAAATAATAACCCTCTACTATTTTCTTGCCTTCCATGGCAGATGCTGTTAGTTCTTTCCCAATATCCATTTCCTCCTTTCTTAGCCTCCCCTTGCAGCTGGGTGTGGCCATCAGACTAAATTCTGGCTGATGGGATGGAACTGATTTGTGTAACAGTTAGGAATTGTCCTTCCATGGCGGTGGGGAAAGATGCAGAAGGCTGCTCTTCTCATGTTCCTTCCCGCCTTCCTGCTAGTTAGAATATGGGTGTAAGGAAGCCGTCCGGGACTATCAGAAGTTAAATGACGAATGCAAGCATTCATAGACATTGGGGTCACAGAGTCTCTCATCAGCTGATGAAATCAACAGAAAAATGTAGACCAAGAGGTAGCAGGAGCTCCCCGATCATTGCAGAATTGCCACACTGGTCCCGAGCTGTTTGGGGCTCCCCAAGAACACCCTCACATTCAGAGTTTTGCTAGAAGACTCACAGGGCTAGCCTGATATGTGCGCACAGCTAGGATTTATTACAGCAGTGTGGAAGGACACACGGCCGGATTAAGGGCAAAAGACACAGGCAGAGTCTGGAGGAACCCACGTGCAGGATTCCTTCCGCCCGCGTCCTCTCATGGAGCTCACTCTTCCTCCAGCAATGGAAACGCAGCAACATGGTGCGATGTCTCTGGCAGGGAAGCCCACGCGAGCACCGGTCAGGGTAGGCAGCGTCTGCCCAGCATCTGCCCAAGTTCCCGAGCACCACGAGGAAAGCAGACATAGTCTAGGCACCGTGCGGAGTGGAGTAAGATCCTTGATCCCGATTTTAAAAAATAATCGCCCACTATTAGAACACAGTGCATTCTACGGCAGAGACTGCTGGTTGTTCCCCCAGACCAGCAGGTGTTGACTAGGATCACTTCAAGAGCCAGGTTCCCAGGTGCTGGCCATGGCTGACCTTGTAAGAATCCTTTCTAAGGAGAGCAGTCTGCAGGTGGACGGTACATATTTACCCGAAAATAACCTCATTTAAGGCAATGTTTCTCTGTTTTGTTTTTTGTTTGTTTGTTTTGTCGCTTTTAGCCGACCTAATTTTTTTTTTTTTTTTTTTGAGACAGAGTCTCACTCTGTTGCCCGGGCTAGAGTGCCGTGGCGTCAGCCTCGCTCACAGCAACCTCAAACTCTGGGGCTCAAGCGATCCTCCTGCCTCAGCCTCCCAAGTAGCTGGGACCACAGGCATGTGCCACCATGCCTGGCTAATTTTTTATATATATATTTTTTTAGTTGTCCAGATCATTTCTTTCTATTTTTTAGTAGAGACGGGGTCTTGCTCTTGCTCAGGCTGGTCTCAAACTCCTGACCTTGAGTGATCCACCCGCTCCGGCCTCCCAGAGTGCTAGAATTACAGACGTGAGCCACCGCACTGGCCAAGCCGACCTAATTCTAACAGATTCTTCTTCGTATACGTGCCACCTCGGTAGACCTAACCTTGGAGTCCAGTTTAACAATGGAGGTGGACCCTGCGGGCTGGTGGGAATATGCTGGCCCAGGAACACGTGTTTTCACAACTCCAAATTCGGCCTGGACGGCAGGCAGCACCAATTTATAAAAGAACCTGTGTCCCCCAAGGCTCATTTGTAAATTGACGAATCATCTCCTGAAATAAAGCTAAGGAGACTAAATGGGGCCGAGTCTAAGGCGGAGTTGGAGGACATGATTTTAGGTGATTTCAGGTGACACATAGATGCACCATGAAATGACATTTTTATTACCTACTGAGAAAGTCATTCTGTTTTCAACTGTCTTCTCGTCCTTTAGGTGTCATGAAGGGGAAGTTTTGGTTTAGCACTATTAAGACTTTAACACTTCTCCAAAACTCTCAATCTTCATTTTTAACAAAGAAAGGTCAGATCTCAGGTTCAGAACTTTTGGCACATAAGAATTTAATAACAAAGTTTTGTTTTTAATGGTTTTTAATTTCCAATTTATGTCAAATGATGCACTGGGTTCCATTTATAATAATAAATAATTGAGTTTCCTTTTAAAAACAAATTTCCCGTTAATAGTAAAAAATGAAAATCTTCACTTAAAAATAATATTCCTTGAATTGAAAAGTGAGTGATTTAAAGAGGCAAACCATAGTACAGGCAGTACTGGAATTGTCAAAGCTGTGAAGGTGGCACTTCTAGGACGAAAGTTTGCCCATTTGTTCAGGCCCATCGGGAGAAGCTAAATTCGTGAGGGAAGGCGGACGGGTGCCATTCAGAACATGCTGGTTTTCTCTAAGCAAACAGAGAGCCCATTTCTTCCTCTTCTTCTACTGATACCTAAAGCCACCATCATTCTCACCATCATAACTGTCGCCACCCCCTGTCATCAGCTCCGTGACCTCCACCACCATCATGAAGAGCACCTTCCCGCCTTTGTCACCAACCCCTCCATCCGCGCCACGCAGCCCAGGTCCTTAGCGCATCAGGCCTCTGTTACCGCAACAACCTCCTGCCTGGGCTCCATGAGTCCAGCCTGCCTTCATTCCAGTTCATCCTGGACGACATATAAACCCCATGGTCATTCCACCGGTTTCTTACTGTGGAACTGACAGCCCTTCCCACGGAACACCCGATCAAATCGAATTCTTCTTCCCGTCTTTCACAACTGCCCCAACTCTCCTCTTTCTCTCCCTTCCTCTTTTCCATTTTCTCTGTCTAAAATGACCCTCTTGCCCATTTAGGGCTCCATAATTTCCTTGCGAGCATTTTTCTAAGCCATTAAATATTTTTCTAAAAGCACAATTTTTAACAGCTCCAAAGTGTGTAGCGATGGATGTTCCATGATCTATTTAACTAACCCCTTATTGTTAGATAGTTTAGCTATTTCCATTTTCTCATCAGAATGAACAATACTACAATGAAAAGTCATGTATATAAACAAGAATCACACCTTTTATCTCTTTCTTACTTCCTTATTTTGCAGGAAGCCAAATAAATAATCACGGATCAAGTAAAGCTCAAGGGAAAACAAGGATATTCCGAAATGTCCCTTTAAACAAGGACCTTGAATTGTTGCAAATAAACCCTTTGGATCTGATGACCTTGTTTCCTTTTCTGAGCAAAAAGAAATAGAACAGCAGCAAGATGACATGGCTTTGCCCTTTCAGAAGCCAAGAGAGAGATTTATTGCCAAAGTCTCACGAATGCTACAATTGCCACTGGAAGCCATTCAGCTTCCTGCTGAACCCAGGTAGCCTCAGGCTGTAGGTCAACAGCTTGACGAAGTGACAGCCTCCAGCCCTGACTATGTGAGCACCAGTGGAGATTCGAAACATGACCTGGGACTGGGTCAGAGAAGTGACTTATTTTTGTTTGGTGGGAAACGGGGGAAAGGATGGTGAGAAGACCCTGCCCTAAATATAATATAATCCAGCTGTGCAAACATGGACAATTCAACGCAGCCAGCCCTCCATCCCCTCAATCCAGATGTTTGCCGTCGCACCATCTCAGATTATCTCTCCTTCTATCCAGTGTGACTTGCACTAATCATGTTTGTCAAAGAATTGCATTTGCTTTTAATTAGAAGACATCTATTTTGATTCCACTGGGTCCTCTTAGCTGTAGCACAGAGCCATAGCCTACGTTATTAATCATCTTTAATTCATAACTGCCTTTGCCTTATGACAAATTGCTGAGGTTTTCCTTCCATCTCAGAGTTCACATCTAAGAAATTTCAAAACTACACTAAAATTTGAGTTGATTACTAGTATTCGTTAGAATGTGGATCATTCTATTTCATCTACACATTCTGCAACCACTAACTTCCCCTGATGGCAGTGGGCTCTCAGTCTTTGCACATCTTTATGCTCAGAAGTCTCCAACAATTGTGTTTCAAAGATAGACCTGCTTTCGAACTCTGGATATGTGGTTTTGCTTAGGTCACCAACAACGTCTATGAGCATAACTTCCTCATGTGATGATTGGAAGATTGTAAGTGTTCTTATGAGGATTAAATATCAAAATATTCCAAACACTCAGCAGGCTGCTCAATATGTAGCATATATGCAAATATATGTTGATTCCTTCCATTCCTTTAAAAATCTCTAGATAGACTTTCCTGAATGCCTATCCGGTCCCACCTCCAGGAGACTGAAGCAGACTTTCAACGGGATTAATTTTCCAAGATTTAGTTCTTTTGTCTGAGAGATAGTGAGCAAGAAACCCTCTAGGAACATTCCGGGTATACAGGAAGCAAGCGAGGACTGTGCCAGAATTTCACTGTTCTTCCTCGTGAAATGCCTTTCTAGACCATTCTTTGATCTGATGCTTTGCTTACTGAGAGCATCCTCTGCTGGGAAACACCAAGAGAGTTGCAAGGCCCTGCTGAGTCAACAGCCAGCCTGTTCTTGTTCTCCTGTCTGTCTGCTAGTCTCTCTCAGCACCTACCCACCTCCCTGCCATCTTGTTCTTTTCCTCCCTCCCTCATCTCTTTTCAAATTCTCTGCTTTGCTCTGATCTGCTGCATCGTCGTGGCTCCTGGTTCCTGGTTTCCCTCATCCTTAGCATCTTGCACCATTTCCTTGCTTCAACTTTCAATGATTCTGTCCAGACTGTGAGTCAAATTTAAGGCAGCAGCAAGGTGAGGCATACAATGAATATCTGTGGGGCAGAGTCTGCGAGGCCCAGCAGTAGGTCTGGTCCCCGGAATGTGCCCCAGGGCTCCCCGAGACTCCCCTGGAGGCTGACCCCACACAGCTGCTGCATCTTCCCCACTCGGTTTCCCGACCCTTCTCAGGCCAGGCAGAAGCCACACCTGGTCTCTGCTTTCTCCAGTGTCTACAGACTCTGGTGTCGTAGTCTGTTCCCAAGGGCTCCAAGCACGAATCTTCTCATAAACAGAAAGTGGCTTGCAAAGTCAGTTAGCGTTTATTGGCCACGTACACTGGGTATTCTGCTAACTGGCTTACATGTACATCATGGACTGGATGCTTGTGTCTCCCCAGAACTCAAATGTTGAAGCCCTGATCTCCAGTGTGGCTGTATTCGGAGGTGGGGTCTCTAAGGAAGTAATTAAGGTTAAATCAGGTCATAAGGGTGGGACCCTAATCCAATAGGATTAGTGCCCTTATGAGAAGAGACACCAGAGAGCTCATGCACCAAGGGAAAGGTGCCTATTTGCAACCCAACAAAAGAACCCTCACCAGACACCCACCCTGCTGGCATCTTGATCTTGAACTTCCAGCCCCCAGAACTATGAAAAAATAGACTTCTGTTATGTAAGCCACCCAGTCTTTTTGTTACGGTATTTTGTTACACTGCCTGAGCAGACTAGTACATACTCTATTTCATTTAATACACTCAATACTCATGTTAAGTCTTATTGTTATTCCTGTTTCAGAGATGGGGAAACAAAGGCACAGTGAGGTCAAGTTATCTGCTCAAAAATACCCAGTGATTGAGTGGTGAAGGTAAAGATTGGAACCCCAGGCAATCTAACTCTAGAAGCCAAGTCCTTAGTGACTGTATTTTTGCTTGGTCCTATACCGTCAAACCAAAAACAAACTTCTTTCAAAGTGTAAAAATTGTGAAGGTAATTTTGAGAAAACGTGTTCTGAGTTCAAAAGTATTGAGTTTGAATTAAGACTCAATGACAGTCAAAATGTGTGAATTGACAGTGGGTCGAACCCTTGGCATTTATGAAATTTTCAATGAACTAAAAAACTTTTTGATTTATATAATTGCATTTAATATTCAATTTAATAAGTGTATTTTCAAAATTCCGTGCATTGCTAGTAAGCCTTAAATCAGTCTGCCATGGAGACACAGATGAAAAGACACAGGCCCTGCTTTGAGGAAGTCACTTGTGATGGGGACACAGACACGGACAGCCAGGGCGTCATCTGACACACGCAATAAATATTTTTGAGACCCTACCCTGGGCTGAGAACCATAAGAATGATTGTAGAAGGACTAGGAATTCGCCAGGTGGGTAAGATATATGTGTGAGTGTGTGTCTGGGTGTGGTGGGCTCGGGCGTGAGACGGCACTCAGAGAGGGAAGACAATGTGAAAAAGCGCGGAGGGGCAAACAGATCAGGGGAGAGAGAGAGAGAGAGAGAGAGAGAGTATGTGTGGTTGTGTGTGTGGTTGTGTGTGTGTGTGTGTGTGTGTGTGTGTGTGTGGCTGTGCCTTTTTCCACAGCTCACAGAAAAGACTCACAGACCAATCAAAATGTGCAGATCCCGTGGTTTATTAAATGAATTGAAAAGATAGTACAGAGAGTTTCCATGTATCCAGTGCCCTGTTTCCCCTATTATTAATATCGTCATCACATCGTATCAAGGTACATTCTAGCAACGTGATTTCTGACTTTCGACGTCGGCCTTGATCGCCTGTCTGAGACGGTATTTGTCAGGTTTCTCCACTGCGCGGTTACTCTTGTCCTACTCGCACCCTTTCCATACTGTGCTCTTTGGAAGGGAGACGCTAGGCACAGTCCACACCCAAGCAGTACGTTCCCCGACTTGAGGGTGGAGTAGCTACATAAATTATTTGAAATTCTTCCGCATGGGAGATTCGTTTCAGTAACCACATTTTTAATTTCCAAAATTCCATTCTTGCTCTTTGGTTGTCCCTGTTTTCATGGCATCCTACTCATCTACGCTGTGTCTTCTCTAATTCTCCGATGATGTCACTGTGGGATTTTGGTAGGAAGGGTCTCTTCGGTTCTCTAAATTTCTGTTTACTTGAGAGTTTGCTTATTTTAATCTCTCTGACATTTCAGTGTGTTTTCAAATTTCTGGAGACCGCTGGTTACTTATTCACATTCGGATAAAAATCAATAATCAGGGGGCCCCGAGCTCTATGGGAGTAGGACCCACAGGCTAGCGGAGTCCACACAGGACGAGTGGCAAGGGAGCTGTCCCTCCCGCTCGTGGCCTCTCCAGACATGAGAATGCAGAGAATCAGAAGCACCAACATCCACGCTGGCCTGCCCTGGTTAGTCCTAGACTAACGTACCCTGTTCAGTCTCTCTATATTTGTGGGGGTGGGAGGGTTAAAGGCCTGGCTGCTGGTTATTCTGAGCATAGAATTGGGGGGGTTGCTAGGGAACATTTTGTTCCATA
>RJWJ010042450.1:0-13039 GCA_004363605.1 Indri indri | reverse complement strand
TGCACAGTGATTGAGCTTTTGGGTTGCATTATCACGGCAATATCTCTCTGGGTTGTTTGTGAGTTTGTCTCATCAATAAGAAGAATCTCATTGTGCCACCCACCAAGCACGCACTTGCTAATCACTGTTAATTGCCTGCAGTTGAGATCAGCAAACTGTTCTCTGAAAACAGCTATGGGCACTTAACTCATTGGCACTGAGTTTTCCTGTACGCCCACTTCTACTAATGCATCATTTGTCCTGGAAATTGGAAGTCCCAGCATCAATCACATAAACCCGACTCAGTGGGCAGAAATGTTTACTTTCTTCTTCACCTCTGGGGGGCGGAGGGGGGGTGATATGAACAGGTACTTACATCTGGCCAGAAGGTGGGCAGCCTTTGCAGAGAGCCTAATTCCTTCGCTCCACCAGGAGAGCTCAAGAAGAGGGAACTCCCAGAGAGGCAAAGCATTCTGAAACAAAGAGGTTGACAAGAGGCAGAACCTTTTACTGTCATCCTTTTGTTTTCAGATTCCTTGTCAACATGTCACAGCACTATGGGAAAGGTCAAAGGATGTCTCTGGAGATAACTGAAGAGGTCGGGCTTCTTCATAATGTCTTCAAAAGCTGCTTCCTCTTAAGAAGCCACTATCGTTGTAAATACAGAGATGAAAATCACTGTGATCAAAAATGAAATATTGATAGTGTATGGAACTGATACAGAGGGAATCAATAAATAACACTTTCATCATCACCAATCATTGTGCCTATATGTCTTCCTCCAGAGGTTAGAGCAGATACAATTGAACCCGTGTTTGATGTGATTTACATCTCCTTGTAGCCACAGTATACGTCTAATACTGACATCCCTTTAAAAAGAGAATTTCCTGGGAGCTCGTTAGATCTCTTGCATACAATCAACAGCATCCTATACAATCCCAAACCACCCTACCTTTACTTCCCAAGATTACTATTTTATCATTAAAGATTCTTGAGGTGTAAAAGAAAAAAATTATTCCGACACTTGTCAAAAGTGTAAGGAAGACTTTATTCAGGACTATTGCAATAAACGTCAAGACTATCCCACCAGGGGAGAGAGATTAGGCTCCACTGCAAATACAATGAAGACAGCTGGATAACGAGCAGATTGAGGAGGCTTAGTGAATGGAAAATTACTAAGAAGAGACATCGAGCTTAAGGAGATGATTGCTAAACTGACTTAACGGGATTCTTCCTGAAGCCAGGCCAGGGTGATCAGATGTCAACGATGGGGGATCCTTGGTAAACTGGCTTACGGGATTCTTGCGAAAATTGGACTCAGCAGACCAAAGACAGGGCCTAAGGATGAGGACTAATTAACAAGAGGACTCAGAAGAGCCTGTCGAAACTTTGGTCCAGGACAGAATTTTTGTCAAGAGAAGGCAGTGAGCCTAAGATAGGTCATCCTGTGTTTGGAGGTTACAAAGTTCAAAAGCAGATTCCTTAGAAGTAACTATCTTATTGGAGTTTCCTAAATCAATAGAAGGAAAAGAATTTTCACTCAAATTGGTTTCAATTTGGGTTTACAAAAATAGGTTATCTATTTTTATAGGTTATATATTCTTTATATTTCTTCTTCCTTCCCTCCCTGTTCACCCCATAGGATCTATACAGACATTTCTCTCTCCTTCCATCTCTTGCCAACCATCCCCTCCATAATCCAGCCTGTAGCTTCCCTGATTTTCAGTCTCTTTATTCAACCACCCAAATACCTCCATCTGGACCTATCTTGCCCCAATCATTCAGATTTGATTTTATGTCAATTTTTAGAAGTTCTTGGATTCAGTCCAGTTATTGTAACTTGGGCCTGTAATATTATTGTCTCTGTCTGAATTATTTCTTTGTTCTTATTCTATCCAATGTGAAAGTTTTCCAAACCATTGATCTACATATCCTTTCTCCAAGGCAAAGTCCACCAAGACCATCCCTAGGATGCAAATCTTCTATGTTCTTGATTCGAGACAGCTGTGAGCTTTGAAACGACGGTTACTTTTGCACAGTCACAGAGGTTATGGAAAAGAAAAAATGACTTTATAAAATGAGGCTCTAGAGTCTGCAAAATTCTTGTGGACAGTAGGTTCGGTAAGAGTTTTTTCTTTCTTTTTTCAGATTTATAAAATATTAGTTTGTGGCATGTTGTTTTCAATGATCAATGAATGTCTTCACTTTTTTTCTATGTTTTCATTCCCTACGTCTTCACAACCCCGATATCCCATCCTGTTCCCTTCTCCACTCTAAGCACCCATACCTAACTTTGAGTTTGAGTAAATGCAAACTTACCCAAATGGTGTTATACTATACATCTAATTCTGCTCGCTTTTTTTGTTATTTCAGAATATTATGGGGGTACAAATATTTTGGTTACGTGTAACGCCTTTGCCTCGCCCAAGCCAGGGCTACAAAGCGTGCCCTTCCCCCGTACAGTGTGTTCCATTTCCATTAGTTGTACATTTACCCACCCCCACAGCCCCCACCTGACTGGCACCTTTTCCCACAAAACATTATACATTTCAGATTGATCACATTAACATCTGTTGATCTTATTCATACTTTTTCATGGTGATATAGTATTCTATTTTTTGCATATATAACAATGTTGTTTAATTGGACATTAATTGGGTATTTCCATTGTTTCAAACTCTTCACCATTACAAAGAGTACTCTGATAGACATCCTTATCCAGGTTTATTTGTATACGAATCTAAGAGTTTCTCTGGGATGTATACCTTCTGGGTAGTAGATTACGCATACTTGATTTTATTAAATGATCAAATTGGCCCCCCAAATGGTTTCTTCAATATCCTTTCCTTCCAGTAGTATCTTCACTAGCACTGGATGCTATCTGACTTTTTAAGTTTTACCCTTCCGATGACTGCATAAAATCATGTCTCATTTTAATTTTCTTATTCTCTGATTACTAATACATTTGAGCGTTTCCCTGTAAAATTATTAGCCATTTAAGTTTTCCCCTGAAAATTGTCTACTCATACTCTTTGATCACTTCTACATTGGATTGCCTGACAGTTTATGTCTGATTTGCAGGGATTCTTTACACTTTCAAGCAATTAATCCTCTTTAATTTATATATCTTCAAAAAGTTTTCCCAGTTATTTGCTTGCTTTAATTTTTACATATGCTTTCCATTGTTAAACAGAAGTGTTTAATGTTATTATAATCAAATCCATTTATCTTTCTCTATTTATGGTTAGTTCTTTTTGTTTCCTGTTTTAAGAAATCTTCCACAAACCCAAGGTCATAATAATATTCTTCTGAATTTTGTTCTAATAGTTACATAACATTTCTCATTTCTGGGTCTTCTGTCAATTTTGATCTTGAGTTTTTATAAGTGTGAGTATGAAGCCCATTTTCCAACAGCATTTATTAAGTAATCCTTTTCCCACTTAGTTGTGAAGCCACCACTACTGTGCAAATGTGTGGTATATACAGATACACACACATACATGACCATTTCACATATAACACATATGTGTACTCTGATTATCTAATTATCCAGTAAAACAATATCCTTTTATCTGGTCAGATAATTTTCTCCCTCTTTGCTTTTACTTTTGTGAGTATAAAGGTATGAGCTAATTAGTAACATTTAGTCTTCTATAAATTTTAGTGTTATTTTGTTTCAGTTCTCAAAAATATCACATTGGAATTTTGAAAAGAATTTCATTATGCTTATAGACTAATTTGGAAAGAACTGACATCTTCATAATGTTAAACTTTCTCATTCAAGAACATGTTATATTGCCGTTTTTTAACTTAGCAACTACTTCTTAAGTATTTATTGCTACTATATTTGGTATTTTACTATATATTTTCTGACTGCTACTAATACAGAAGAATACTATTAATTTTTGTATGTTGATTATATATCCTGGAAACTTGCTAAACTATCTCATTATTCTGATAGTTTATTGTTGATAGAAATGATAGTTTAGTGTCATCTCTTCCTTTATTTCAATCATTAATGTAAAGTGTAGACTTGAGAGCCAAACTTCCAAGTACACATCCTGACCCTGATACTCGCTAGCTGTATAACCTTGAGAAAGATACTTAACATCTCTGAATCCCAAATATGAAGCTAATAATAGTACTACTTCATAAGTTCTTGTGATGATTGAATAATTTAATACATATAAATAACCTAAAACAGTGTTTGGCCTATGGCAAATTATTATTGCATTGTTGAATTGAATAGTGGCACAGGTAGACATCCTTGCCTTATTCTAACCCTTAAACAGAGTGATTCTAAGGTTCTCCATGGAGACTGATGATCAGTGTTGGCTTTTGGTAACTAGCTTTTTTTGGCATCAAGGAAGTCCCATTTTATTCCTCGTTCTCTGAGAGTTTTTATCTGTTACATTTTTAATATCTATGTTTGTTAATATTTCCTTAAATGGCAACACAAGTTTCAGAAGCATAGCAGATTAATTATTATTACTTACATAATAAAAAATGCATCAGTCCCCTTTGTCCTGATTCTTAACTCATGAACACGACACGATGAGAACTAAATATCATCCAATATGCAGGGGTCTACTGTAGGCAGGGAAGCTTGAAGATACGTACCTGGATGCTTGCAAATATGCTATCCCACTTCCCTTAGGAGAGAGTCTCCTTGGAAACTTATTGGAAGCCTCCTGGATCCTCACCTTTTGGAATGTAAATAAATCTCTCAAAGGGAAAGATAAGATGCATCATCTCCAACTTTACAATACAGCCCTGTGTCTCCAAGTTCCCTGGTCACATCACCCCTTAGAAAATAAACACATACCTGCAGGAAAATAAATCTCCCTGGAGTGCTCTCTAGCTAATCAGGCACAAATTAACTTCCAAGGTTTGCTCTTTTAGCCCAGGTCCCTAGTTTTAGTAAAATTTTCTCAGTAAAAGAAAAAAAAAACTGACTATGCAGAAATTGCGTTCATTAGATATTGAATTTTATCCCCACATTACCATAAATATTGAATTTTATCAAATGCCTTTTTAATGTTTTCCCCACATTATTGTCAATAGGTATTGAAATTTATTGAATGTTTTTTCTGCATCCATTTAGGAGGTCATGTAGTTTTTTGCCTTTCCTACAAATATGCAGAAAATCATACCAACAGATTTTTCAATTTCAAACCATCTTGCATTGCATTCTTGACATAAATCCCACTTGGTCTTTTTTTTTTTTTTTTTTTTTTTTGAGACAGAGTCTCACTCTCTGGCCTGGGGTGAGTGCCGTGGCATCAGCCTGGCTCACAGCAACCTCAAACTCCTGGGCTCAAGCAATCCTACTGCCTCAGCCTCCCGAGTAGCTGGGACTACAGGCATGTGCCACCATGCCCGGCTAATTTTTTCTATATATATTTTCAGCTGTCCAATTAATTTCTTTCTATTTTTGGTAGAGACGGGGTCTTGCTCTTGCTCAGGCTGGCCCACTTGGTCTTGATATAATATACCACTAGGTTTTCCTAGCTAATATTTCACATAGATTTCATATATTTATATTGATAAGTGAGGAGGGCTGATAATTCTCTTTTCTTACATTGTTCTCATCTGGTTTTGGTATTAAAATTAGACCACATTTCAAAATGAGTTGGACAACTCTGTATTTTTTTAATGTGTGAAGCAATATGTTTAAAGGAAAAATTTTCTATTCCTTGGAAATTGGGTAGACCTACTTATAAAACTATCTTGTATCTGTCACTTTTAAAAAGGTGGAGAAATAATGGGGATACTTGTTATCATTTTAAATTATCTAATAGAATTATTCAGTTAAACTTTTCTATGCTCAATTAAAATGTCTGTCTTCTTGCACCAATACTGAGAAGTATAATTTTTTCCGGAAATGTGTTTTCTCTAAATTCCCAAATTTGCCAGCATTCTTCTATGAGTTTTTTTTAAATCAGTTTATATGTAGCTATTGTTCTTTCTGATTCTGGTTTTTTTTCCTGATCAGTCTTGCCAGAAATTTATCAACTTTAATCTTCTTACTTTAATAATTATTGGTCTTGCTAACTGTCTATTTAACCACCTATTTTGATGTTCTTCCCTAGATTAATAATTTCTTCCTTTTATATTTCTTGGGTTTTTTTTATTCTTATTTATTTAGGTTTATATTAATCATCTTTTTCTATCTTCTTGAGGAAAACCTTATCTCATTTTTATTCCTCTTTATATCCTGATAAATACACTAGGCTATAAATTTCTCTTAAGAATGACATTAGCTGCATTGCATAAATTTTGTTATAGTACATCATATTTCAGTGTCAAGCATCTCTTAAAGTCTTGTACAACTTGAGGTCAAGAGTTATTTAAATGTGTTTTTTATTTTAACCATTCCTATGATTATTTGGGTTTCCAAACACTCTCAACTGGGTATATAAAATAATACGGTAGTAAGAAATAAAAGAACATTTTAAAATATGATGCATTTTTGTTTAATTCAGCATATTAAAATAGATTGCATTGAGAATGCTTTAACAGCAAGTTAAATCACAATCTAGGTGATATCCCTTTGAAATTAATTGAAAAGGTGGTGGATCCATGAGCAACTTAATTTAAAATAGAAGAATAACTTTTCTTTTGTTGAAATAGCAGAGACAGGAAATGATACCCCACTTCCGCCCCCCAAATCCTTGGATAATGACAAAATGGTCTAGTTAGCTTTTACATAGGTATTGGATAATTCAATCGATACTTATTTGGAGAAGTTTAAGACTTCTCTCAGTTTGTTTCTTCATTTATAAAACAAAGGGCATTGACTAGATTAATGCTACAGTAGTTTTCAGTGACTTGTTCATACTAATCCACCAAAAGATAAGGAACTTGCACCCCAGAATAAAAATAAAGCAGTTCTTACTTCATCAAGAGAGTCTTCTAGGAAAAGGAAATGTCACTGTGATTACTGGAAATGATTTCTGGTTTCCCTTTTAACTTTAAATGTGATGATTTGATTGACAGTAGTTTATGAGGCTTTCTTATCTTGTAGAAGTTCTAAATGTCAGAAGTTTTGCTATAATTTACATAGTCCTCCTTATTGCATAAAAGCTGCTCTTATTCATTTTTTTTCAGATTTCATAAAGTGCTTTGATTCTTTATGGGTTTTCATTTTAAGCAATTTTGTTTCTTCTAGTCTTTCACTTACCAACACTGTCATCATATAAGTCATCTTTGCAGGAGGGGAGAGCAGAGGGAAAACCCAAATTAGAGTAAAGTAGAGGCAATGAGGTACAGTATCATTTCTGTGCCCTGATGGCACAGGGAAGCCAGTTGGAAGAGCACTAGATTAGTCGATAAATTGTAGAATCCAGAAAATCAGCACAGTCCTATTTTACTTAATTAACCACATCATTCTAAGTATTTCCTGGAGATGTGTATCGGGAAAGGAAGTTTGTTCTCAAGATATCTTCACCTATAACCTTCTGAATTCCCTTTTTCTTCTTCATAGACAAGTTGAATAGCTGGTATTTTTCTTCTCAATCCAAACCTCTTTGTTTAGATGTCTATCACATTACAGTCTTCTGGTGGGAAGAATTGGAGGTCAAAACATGATTACGCAATGTTTACCACCAAAGTAAGTGAAGGAAAAAAGGATAAAATAGTTAATGATGTGTGTTTTAGTGAACGATATTTTTTAAATGTTCCTTTGAACCCTCTCCAGGCACCTCCAATAGCCCTGCAAATTTACCTGTGAAACGTTTTTGAACTACAGAAACAACACATGGAATAACTCTCACTGATTGTTCAATAGGGCTGGAGTAGAACCCAGATGTGTATAATCCTTTTAAAAATTCCACAGGTGATAGTGATGTGAAACTGCTAATCATGGTTTTTGAAAGGATCTTATGTGCCCTTCTTCTGCCTTACTATAAATCCAACTCTTGAACCAATCAGCAACACCCTATCAAGTTTTCCAGAATGTGATTGAATCCACTCAACAACAGTGAACTCGCTTTCCAAAGCAACCTATTTCAACTTTAGAAATTTCAGAGCACAAGAAATTACTTCAAAATCATTCTCGTGGCAGCTTCCAGAAATTGGTCCCACGTCTTTCCAGTGGACTTATTTAAAACAAATCTAATTCACCCCACCATTCAAATATTTCCAGTAGATGCCCTTCTAAGAGACCCGTTTGTGGGCCAAACTCCTTCATCTACTCAACCTGTTTCTATGTGGCAGTTTCTAATCACTTTCACCAGTCCTGTAATTGCCCTCTGAACATACTACAGTTTATCTAAATCTGCTCTTAAAAGGCATCCCAAGAACAGATGAAATCGTTCATATGAAATCTTCTCAGAAATAAGGGGATCAAAACTATTTTTTCCTCAGTTTAGACGCTATGCTTCAAATTTATTGCATTTTACTATTTGAACTATTCTGTGTGGCATCCACATCACACAAATAGGCTGCATTTAACTTGAATAACCTAAAATTCTTAAATTAACAAGCCACTTTTTCACAAATTTATATTTGCTGCCAACTTTAGGCCCTAAGAGGATGTTCTGTTGATCACTAGAAATATCTATCCCATTAGAATTGATTTATTGTTACCACTTATCACCAGTTTTTATTTTGATTCTCTCATTATTTGTAGTCATTGTTTCTCTCTGTTTCTGTGCCACCCCTTTATTTATTCACATCATCAGTGAAAGTCCCCAAGAGGAGCACGAAAGAGACAAAGCTCTGTCACTGACAATAGGCATTGGCCACCAGGCTCATGTGGGTTCATTAGTTGAGCAATGCCGATTAGTATCTTTTGAGCATGTTTCTTCCACCAGTAGTTAATTCCATTAGTTGCGCTAGATTCCAGTCCATATTTCTCCACTACTTTCAAGTGAATGCAAGAAGAACCTCTTTCCAAACATTTCAGTTCAAATATACTAAGCCTACCATATTACCATAACAAACCTTTCTCTGAAAAAAAGCAAATGAGGCCAGTGTGCCTAACTTGGTCCCACTAACCTTGAATGTTTGGGGTAAATGCTATTTTTCTCTCAGAGTGTACCAAACTATCTCTCTAATAATCTCTCTCTCCTAAAATCTTGCCCAAATTTAATGATGAAAAACAACCCTTCCATATCAGGCATGCCTATGCTCCCACCATGCTTCCTACAGCATCCACTATATTTTATTGTCATGATTCATAATATCTATTACTAAAGGCAAGAACCGTATCTAAGGATAGTGCCTAGCATATGAAATGTTTGTTGAATTAGTAAATGAAAACTCTTCACTCACCTTTTAGCTATTAAAACTTGAGGTATTGAAAAGATATTAGATAACAGGTATGGTAGACAGACTCTAAGACTGCCCTCTGATTCCTGCCTTCTGTTATTTACACCTTTGATAATTCCCCTTCTCTTGAATGTGAGTGGGACCTGTGACTTTTAACTAACTGAATACAACAAAGGCAATGGGATATATGTGATTATAAGTACATGATTACATTAAGTAACATAATGCTCATCTTGTGAGGTGACTCCTTCTTCCTTGCTGGTTTTGAGGAAGTGAGAAGCCATGTTGGAGGCCCACATGGCAAGAAACTGAGGGCCACTCATAACCAACAGTCAGCAAGAAACCGAGGCCAAAAACCCACAAGGAACTGAATGCCGCTAACAACCATTGTGAACTTAGAAGCAAATCCTTCCCCAGTCAAGTCTCAGATGACACTACAGCCCATTGGCTCCTTGATTTGAGCCTTGGAGATGACCAGCTTCGTAGTGATTAGAGAAGACTTCATTTTACATTCTCGAAGTTATCAAAGAATAAGTGGACCACAGGGCATTTGATTGTGAGTCTTCCAGTCCTACAAAACTATAAACACTATAAAAACAAGACAGATAGGTAAGTGGATAAACTATGGTAAGTCAGACAATGGAATATCATTGAGTGCTAAAAAGAAAGGAGCTATTAAGCCATGAAAAGACATGAACAAACCTTACATGCATATTACTAAGGCCAATCTGAAAATACTACATGCTGTAGACTCCAACTATATGACATTCCGGAAAAGACAAAACTATGGAGACAGTAAAAGAATCAGTGGTTGCCATGGATTGGGGGGAAAGGGGATGATAGGTAGAACACAGATTTTTAGGGCAATGGAAATACTCTGTGTGATACTATAATGGTGGATACATGTCATTATACATTTAAACCCATAGAATGTACCACATCAAGAGTGAATCCTAAGGTAAACTATGGACTTTGGGTGGTTAGGAGGTGTCAACGTGAGTCATCAGTTGTAACCGCTGTACCTTCTGATGAGGTGTGTTAATAATGGAGAAGGCTGTGCATGTGTGGCGACAGGAGATATAGGAGATAACTTTGTACCTTCCTCTCAATTTTTCTGTGAACCTAAAACTGCTCTAAAAACTAAAGTCTTGAAGGAAAAACAAAAGAAACGAGTCTGATTGGAGGGGCTGGACCAAGGACAAGTAATGTGGCAGTTTCTTCCCCAGCAAGTCAGGCCTCTTATTTCTGTCTCAGGACATTTCTGTGGTCCTAGCCCCATGGGCACTGAGAGGGGAGGGATGGCTCAAACATGCCTGGCAGTCCACTGAAGACAACATCCCTGTTAATACAATTTCTTCCTTTGGCTAAAATAAATAAGTAAATCTCTTACTTAAGTGACAATTTGTAGAATTTCTTAATTTTGTTTTTGGTAATAACCACACGGATTGGAAGGGAAGGAGTAAATCAAATCTAAGATGGTAACCTGATCCTTCCCCAGCCAGGCAGAAGTCAGAGGGGCCAGCACTGTCTGATGAATAAGATGCTCTAAATGAATACAAAGGGCAGGAGAGATACGGCTTCCAGAAATGTCCATGGAGGGTGTTCAGGGTGTGATTTATTCCCAACCAATTGTACATTCAGTTTTTGCTTTTCTCTAAAGACTCCGGCAAGTTGTGTTAAAGTATAGCTATCAGTATTCCACTGTCAGACACGTCTCCACATTTTTGCTATTTCGTTCACATTTATCTTAAGAATCTTGGTCTCCTAAGGCTACCTGTGACCTCTTGGTCTTGATTCCAGAACCACCTTTCTTATCTGAGATTATAGATTTTGAGTGCATCTAGGTCATCCATGCTTATCACATAATATCCTTGCCTCTGGCATGCACCGCCTTCCTTGTAAAACAATCTTTCTGCACCTTCTCCTAGGTTCCTTTTATAAGCTCCCATTTTTAAACACATCCATGCCATGCATGTTAATGCCTTCTTACCACCTCAGCTCATGCACTTCCATGAGCTCTCCCTGAAAGCCCCTTTCTTATCCCGAAGCAAGAGCTTCAGAAGTTACCCTGAGAAAAGTGTCCATTATATCAGTGTCCGTTGCTACAGGGAGGCATTTTTTCACCTAATTTCTCTGATATCCATTCTCTCAGTTACCCGGAAAGGGATAAGCTGTTCTATTAACAAACAGGGAAGGCTGTCCCCTCCTCACTGTCCCCAAACTGAGCTGCATTTCCACTAATTAAATTAGGCTCCCTCTATCGGAATCAGGTAAAACTTGAGGCTTCCTTCAAAACTTATAATCACTCTAAATTTATAATCACCCTTTAAATCTACCCATCAACTGGTCTTAAATCTAAAATTCCCCATCAGGCCTGTGTTTTCTGTCTTTGTCCCAAAGCTTAGATGTGCCCCAAAGTTTTGACAGAAACCAATTTGTCTCCAAAAGTTTATATCCAATACATCATCACCTGTTTTTTTCAGATAGTACTGATTTTTCCTTTACATAGCCTTTTGGAAAAATGTCTAATTCTCTCTCTCTCTATTTTTACTGGAAAGGGAAGACTGATCTCTATCACTGATGGTTTAAAAAGTAATATTTTCTTATTTTAATAAAAAAGTCATGAATAGCTAGATGCAACGTATTTTAAAACAGCATACCAGACTAAATATATCGAAATAATTTTCCAATAAGTAAGTAACAGATAAAATTTCCATTTCAAATAAGGCCACTGAACAAGTCTAGTCCAAGACCATGGACAATGTAAAGGATAAACTACTTACCTTTACATAGCCTTTTGGAAAAATGTCTAATTCTCTCTATTTTTACTGGAAAGGGAAAACTGATTTCTATCACTGATGGTTTAAAAAAGTAATGCTTTCTTATTTTAATAAAAAAGTCATGTATAGCTAGATGCAACATATTTTAAAACAGCATAGCAGACTAAATATATCGAAACAATTTTCCAATAAGTAAAAGTAACAGACAAAATTTCCATTTCAAATAAGGCCACTGAACAAGTCTAGTCCAAGACCATGGACAATGTAAAGCATAAACTACTTAGTGACAGAAGACACCCTGTGCCAATACAGTATAGACGAGCACTTCAACTACTAGCCTGTTCATTTACCCAACATCTGCTAAAAAGCAAAACAGGACAAAACAAACAAAAAAAATCAGGCATGCAGTGAGAATAAGTAGGAACACGAGAGTGTGCATCTCTTGGTTTCCCTGTCTATCCTTCAGGTGACCCCAAGAGTCACAGCACTGATAGCATTTCCATCAGAATAAGGCTGTTTCTGCTTCATGAACATGGCACACATGGAAAAAGTTAGAAAAAAAAAAAAAGAAAGAAAAAGTTAGAGATCTGCACCCTAATAGCAAAACAAATCCAATTGTGTACCAGCGATTTTAATGCCTTTCCAAGAGTGAAGTAGCTCACTAAAGCTCAGACGGTAAAGATCCAGGGAGCATGTTTATTTATTTATACCGTGCCTCCCTTCAAATAGGATTTGAGGCAGCTCAGTGAGCATGTTAATAATGCTTATTCTCAAAACCCTATTTACTGTGTTGTGCTGCAGCAGATATCATTACCCCTGTTTGCGCTTCGAAAAGCTGACTTTTCAGAGGGTTGTTTGTTTATATGTAGAATTTTCTGAAATTCAATAGGGACCTCCTCGAGGTCTGACTTTTTTTCCTCCCGCAGGATGTGGGAGCCAGGGAAGGAAAAACCCCAGCTTAGGGGTGGAGCCACCCTGGGAGGGAAGGGCAAGGTGAGCACCTGAGG
>RJWJ010042449.1:0-13046 GCA_004363605.1 Indri indri | reverse complement strand
TATTTTGTGTTATATGAATCAATCCTAAATAGGGAGACTCCCCTTTCTCTGACCCCTGTTTTATAGGAATGGGGCATGTCAAAGGTAGCAATCACAGTAAGTGACCCATAATATTAGCCTATACCAGGCACTGTCTGAATAATACAACTCTACAAGGTAGTATTAGAGCAGAGGACATTACTTTAGAAAGGCCACATGACTGGCTAAAGGTCACAGTCTGTAAATGCCAGAGCCAGGATTTATAACTAAGTCTCACATTAGAGGAGTAATACAGATGTATGCTTCTGCAAATATGTTACAGAAATAACTTCTTTGTGATTTTCTATCAAGAGGGGGAAAAAACCCCCTTGGTTCGGTTTTAACCTCTTATAACACTATTCTGAAACCTCCCACAAAGCATTAAAAAAATAAATAAACCCAACCAGCTAAGCATCTAACAATTAAGCACTGCTCTTTCAGGTTTGGGGACCCTCCCCAACAGCCTGAAGCCTGGAACTGCCCTTGGGCAGCAGGCTGACCAGCTGCTACTTCATTGTTGGAGGCTGTTACGGAATGAATTTGCATCCTCCCAAAATTCATATGTTGAAGTTCTAACCCCCAGTGGGCTGTATTTGGAGACTTAAGATTCAATGTGGTCATAATGGTGGGGCTCCGAGCCAATGGGATTAGTGTTCTTATAAGATGAAACACCAGAGGGCTGGTACACCCACCCATACCGCGTGCTCGCTCACTCTCACTTGCGCGTGCACAGAGGATAGGCCATCTCCAAGCCAGGAAGAGAGCCTTCACCAGGAACTGAATTGGATGACACCTTGATCTTGGGCTTCTAGCCTCCAGAACTGTCAGAAGATAAATTTCTGTTGTTTAAGTCACCAAGTCTATGGTATTTTGTTATGGCAGTCTGAGCTGATTAATAAGCCAAGAGCTCTTAGTTTTCTGCCATGAAAAGCCAGGAAAGAAATGGAGATAATTAGAAGAAAAGGTGGGTCATTAGGGAAAAACCAGTCAAAGAAAGTTGTAATTAATGAGGGTCTCCTTCCCACCACTCTCCCCACAGCCTCAGGCTAGAAAAGACTGAACTTCCAGTTACATTTGTAAATATGTAGTTCAGCCTTCTTGGCTATACACATCTAGGAAGAGGTCTTACCCTGGGAACTTATTAAAGCCCACAATGTTCAGGAAACCTACCACAGGCAAATGAGTAAATAAAATCCTGCAACCCTTGGGATTCCTCAGAAAGGGATTTTTCAAAGACGTGGCAGAAAAGTAAACCCTAATCAGAGTTGACAACCTTGGGGCATTTGTTTTGGAGTACAAAGAGAAAGGTGGTTTTTTAAAAAACATTTAATATGAAAACTGATAAATCCTTCGGTTTGGATTCAGCTGAAGCCATCATTAATACTAATTCATTCTTTTTTAGTGCTTCTATCTGAAAACCCTATTATACCAATTTAGAAGGTAGGAATTCACATGTTCTTAGATTCCACCTGGCTCCTCATCTTCTAGGGTCTGGACTGGCACTCTTGGAGAATTCAGAGACAGTTGCTGGCACCTAGTCAGTGGGCATGTGACAGTCCTGTGTCTGTATGGTGTGGACCATCAGGAGCCAGCCCACGGAGAAGGAAGAGGACAACAAGCACCCACTTACTTTTTTAAAGCACTGATAGAGAGTTTAGCAACATAAAGAACATTCCTAGTGGTAAAGTTCTTGTTTTTCTAGAGTAGAACAAAAGCCTTCGAAAATACCACCGCCACCCTTATCTTACCTTTACATCGGAATGGCAAGCTTGACTGCATTAACAGTCTGAAGTCTTTGCTGAAACAGATTACATCACCAGAAAGATTGGAAATTTTCTGGTGAAAGAATAAATTGGAAGCTGGCATAGGAATAGCCAGTGAACCTAACCACTCCATACACTTTCTGTCAAAGCTCTTGCCTAGAATGCCCTTGGTAAACAAAGAGTGAAATGAGGGACTCTGTGAAAAATCAAGGATATTGAGATGAGGGGAGAGGTATACAGTGTCCATAGCAGAGTTTTAAACTTTCATTGTTGAAAAACAAACAATAGAAGGCATCCTGCTGGTATCCTACTGTGTGAGACATTTAGGAACTATGGAGGACATGTAGCTATTAATAGTAAAATCTATTCAGAATGATTTCTCTATACTTCAGAAGGAGATGATTTAATTAAGAAAGCAAAGGGAAAAAAATATTCCGGTTTGGTTGGTCACAGAGGTAATTTGAAAAGAGGGTTGGACTGGGCTACTCCATCTACACACTATGCTTGTCTTTATAGCAATGACCAATATGGCACACGCTCTTGAAAATCCTTCCCAAGTCAAAGGCAGGAGTTAACAGGATGCAGAACAGCAGGTCTTGATAATTCTGGAATTGCAGCTGCCATTCTAGGTGAACACAAAAGGGTTTTCTCAAATGTAATATTGAGAGCCACTCTGGGTCTTTTCCTACCAAAGAAAAAAGTCCCCAAAAGGACAGATTGTTAACCTCTGACGCTCACATCAGTGGATCAATGTTCTTGCCAGAAGCAAAACTAATACTGACCCATCTAAACTGCTCTCTTCTACTGTCTACTAACAAGGTCACTCTTGCAGAGCTACCAGTAGTTACTACTATTCAATGAAACAGGAGACTCCAGATCCATGGTATTGTTTAAAAATCTTGTTCCAGGAGTATTTTCTGGAAGCCACCATTTCCCAAATTGCTGCCAGCAGGATGCTTTTTATTGTTGGCTATTCCTCTATGAAATTTAATAAATATTCATTGGCAGAGCACTGCATAATTCATTCAGCCATTTTCATTTTTATCAGCTCCACGGAAGGCTTTAGACTTTGCTAGAAACCTCTGGGAGTTGCCAGTGGTTGACAATAAGAAGCTTTTGTGAGGTCCTTAGGGAGTGGGGAGGAGAAGAGAAAATAATGTTAAAATCATAAGCCACTTTCTGAACCTTATCAGGGGTGATACACCCCTGTGAGCATCAACAGTGTGCAGGTCTATGGCTACTCCATGATAAACTATAAAAGACCCAATACATTGTTAAATGAATGGTTAGGAATCAAGTTAATTCATGGTGATTTATCAGACAGCAATCATTTAACATGTCAAATCAATTCTTATGTACTACTTAAATCTCATTGCATTATTTCAGTACTCACTTATTTTCAAATTATCCATCAGCATAGATTATTCAGACTTTGAAAGAAAAAAATGATTTCAATTTATTTTTTTTTGAGCCTTCAAAATGACATACCTACAAAATAATAATTTCAAAGTAATAAATTTTATAAAGTTACCTATAATGATAAATACCATCTTTTCTATACAAAGTCTGAGTTTAGCTATTAATTTTATAGTCTTTTGGAAACAAATATACTACCAACACAAAAAAATCTCAATACATTTCCAAGTTGTTTCTCAACAGTTGAAACTCTCTTCTAATTTCTAAAATACCAGTCAAAACACCTTTTTGCAGAGACGCTGGGCCTGTGTGGACCGTAAGATACCTTGCTGATGAGTTTACAAATATCACTTAAAAAAATACAGTATTTCTGGCATTCTGACTTTTGTCTTTTTCTTGCATATTTCCTCAGTTTGTGCTCTAAATTGGCTTTGACCAGATTTCTGGCTCTTTTGTTTTTCTACTTACTGGAATGCCTGTGAAAGTGACCGGAGGAGACTGCCAGGAAATGCTGAAGCTGCTGCCATTGGGGGTGAACTTGGCCGATCCTGGAATGGTCACAGGGGGTGTGGCCTGTTAAATAAAAAACAGAGAAAGCTGTTATGAAGGAACATTTTCCCTCAGAGCCTTAAGCTCTCATTACCAAAGGAGGGCCTCAGAAACGGTTTCAGCTGTATTAATAACTTAGACTAATTATATAATAGGAGGAGATTAAACAGGGTCAAAGAGAGTAGCTAGAAATAAACTTTTTATATATGTAAGCAACCTATCTAAAGTATAAAAGGAGATGGGTTTTGATTGCTAATATTTGAAAAGAAATTTTATTAATATATAAATATACCTATTTTATTATCCCTGTGAGATACAATTCCTATCATATTGGGAAATATACATTTTTATACTGTGATGGTGGGTGTGTAAATTGGTACATCATTTTGGGAGGGTAATTTGGCAATATGTGTCAAAATTCTTATCATTCTGTGTATTAGATATTTCACTTCTAGGAATTCATTCTAAGGAAATGGACACAAGATGTTCTTTGCACAACCATATATTAAAAAAACTGGAAACAACACAAATGCCCAATAATAGGGAAAGAGGTAAGTATTAGATCATTAAATATGAAATGTCTGATTTTGAATCAAAAGTTTAGTTTATTATATCTCAAACAAGCAGCAGTACAATTAATCAAAGTATGCACCTAAACTATTGACATAGTTTTGCCATCTTAATGGTAGCTTGTTTATGCCAGCAGCGAAGAAGCCTGGAGAGCAAGTGGCAATGAAATTATGAAAGTTTTCCACAGCTTGTTGAGAATTGAGTATTTTTCCTTGCAAGAAGTGGTCCAAAGCCTGGAAGAAGTGGTAGTCACTTGGTGCAAGGTCTGGTGAATATGGTGGATGACAGAGAGTTTCCAAGTCCAACCTCTGTAGTTTGAGCAGCATTGTTTGTGTGATAGGTGGTCCAGCATTGTCTTGCAAGAGGATTGGCCTGTTTCTATTGGCCAATCTTGGCTCCTTAATCGAAAGCATCCTCATCATTTCATCCAATTGTTGCAGCAGACATCTGCTGTAATGGACTGACCAGGTTTCATGAAGCTGTAGTGGATAATATCAGTGCTGGACCACCAAACAGACACCATTAGCTTTTTGTGATGAAGATTCCATTTTGGACTGTGTTTCAGCACTTCGTTTTTATCCAACTATTGTGCTGAATGCTTGTGATTGTCAAAAAAAATCCATTTTTCATCACACGTAACAATACAGTGTAGAAATGGTTCACCTTTGTGTCATGACAGCAAGGAGAGGCAAGCTTTGAGATGATTTCTTTTCTGGTGCTCATTTAATTCATGTGGAACCCATCTACTCAGCGTCTTTACCTTGCTGATTTGTTTCAAATAGTCCAAAATTGTTGGAATAGTAATGTCAAACCTTGCTTCTAATTCATGTGTAGTTTGAGATGGATTTGCTTCCACTATAGCTTTCAGCTCATCATTATACGCCTTGGTTTCAGGTCACTCACATGGCTCATTTTCAAGATTAAAATCACCAGAATAGAACTTTTCAAACCATCGATATGCTGTGCGTTCATTAGCCACATCCTTCCCCAATACTTCATTGATATTTCGAGCTGTCTGTGCTGCATTGGTTCCACAATGGAACTCATATTCGAAAATAACACAAATTTTTGACTTATCCATGGTTTCACAAAAATTGTTCTAACAAAAATTTGATAAGATAATCACAAGCCAAATCATGCATTTGAAAGACTGAGGATGTACCTTCACCATAAAAATAAAACAAGAAGTGTCAAAGTGAAATGTCAGAGATATCAACTGTCAAACTTAGTACTTAAGGAAATTGGACATTTCATACTTATTAATATAAGAAACTCAAACAACTCAACAGCAGAAAACCAAATAATCCCACGAAAAATTGGGCAAAGGATCTGAATAGACATTTCTCAAAAGAATACATATAAATGGCCAATGGGTACATGAAAAAATGCTCAACATCACTAATCATCAGGGAAATGCAAATCCAAACCACAGTGAGATATCATCTTACCCCAGTTAGAATGGCTATTATTAAAAAGATAAAAAATAACAGATGCTGGTGAGGATGCAAAGAAAAGAGAACATTTATACACTGCTGGTAGGAATGTAAATTAGTATAGCCATTATGGAAAACAGTATGAAGATTTCTCAAAAAACGAAAAATAAAACTACCATATAATCCAGCAATCCTATTACTGGATATTTATCCAAAGGAAAGGAAGTCAGTATATCAAAGGGATACCAAAACCCCCAAGTTTATTTCAGCACTATTCATAATAGCAAAGATATGAAATCAATCTAAGTGTCCGTCAATGGATGAATGGATAAAGAAAATGTGATGTATGTACCCAATGGAGTACTATTTGGTCATAAAAAGGAATGAAATCCTGTCATTTGCAGCAACATGGATGGAACTGCAGGTCATTATGTTAAGTGAAATAAGCCAGGCACAGAAAGACAAACATTGTATGTTCTCACTCATATGTGGGATCTGAAAGAATTGATCTCATGCAGGTAGAGAGTAGAATGACAAGTTACCAGAGGTGGAGAAAGACATGGGTGTCAGGGAGATGAAAGAGGTTGGTTAATGAGTACAAACATACAGTTAGAAGGAATAAGATCTAATGTTCGAAAGTAGAATGGGGTGACTATAGTTAACAACAATATATTTTATATTTCACAATAGCTAGAAGAAGGGATTTGAAATGTCCCTAACACACATGTGGACATCCAAATACCCCGACTTGATCAGTACACACCCTCTGCATGTAACAAAGTATTACATGTACCCCATAAATATGCACAAATATTATGTATCAAAATGTTGCTGAAGAAGACTCATTGGCATGGGGAAATATTTATGATATACTAAGTAGAAAAAACAAAGCATAGTAAAAACAGTACCACAAAAAATAGTACCACCTTTTAAAAAATGTGTATAGAGATAAGAGAACAAAATCTTGAAGGACATACAAAAAATATTAACCAAGGGGCTCTCTGGAAATAGGGATGAATTTTCATTCTTTGCTGCATTTTTAATATTTTCTATGCTGAACATTTACAATATCTATCAACAGAAAAGTCCCAATATCATGAAAGGTCCTTCTTTTGGGAGGGACCTGCTATTTCACCTAGTGTGTGTTCCAACTCTCTCATTATATAGATGAGCAAAATGACTAAATTAAGTTGGTTCAAGCCCGTGATTTTTGACCAAAGTGCAATGCTGAAAAATAAGAATTATAATAAAATTTATTGCACCAACTAATCATTAGGTTTATTCCACTGTTCTTGAGTTTAAGTCTGCTACATAAGTGGCTGAATTCTTCCTCTATAGGTTTAGTTTTTCTAATTACAATATATTTTCTATGGACAGTGGTTTTGTAATTGGCACCACTGGAAAGCATTTTGGCAATACATAGCAAAAGCCATAAATTGCTCAATCATTATATCCTCTAACTCAATAATTACTCTTTTGAGAATTTAAAGAAAAAAAATAAAAGCTGAAGGCACAGAACACAGAGATGTTCATGGTAGAGTTATTAATGATGGTGAAAAAACTGGATAGATTAAAAAGTAAATACCTAACGATATGAATGATTACAATAATTTTGTGCTTCAATTTAATTGGATACTATTCAGTTATATGGAAAGTTTTTTTTTTAATAAAACAAGGGTAGGAGAACACCCTTCACAAGTATGTAAAGGAGATTTTTGAAAGTTATATAAGGCAGTTATAAGAATTATGGAAAAAATGTTTACTTAAAATTTGAATGTGTTGAGGGGGAAAAAAAGGAGCTTTAACCATGTCCTAAATTTACAGGATTTGTCCCTACAGTTTCGTTGGACTTTAGCATGATTCAGAATCCCCGGAGAACCTGTCACGACATAGAATGCTGGGCTCCATCTCCAGCTTCAGATCCAGTAGGTCTGCAGGGGCCCAAGAATTTACATTTCTAACAAGCTCCCAGTTGATGCTGATGCTGTTGATCCTGGGAACACTGAAAACCACTACTCTAATCTGAGAGGTTTAATTACCCATTTAGAAGGCAGGGCATGAAGTCCCAGACTTGGGGTGCAGGGTGATTGTGTCATTGTGCCAAAGCTTTCCCATGCTCACCTTTTCACTTAATCTATTTTTTATTTAACACACACATGTCATGTGCCAGGCACCATTCTGGGGGCTTTCCAATATTAAGGATTTTAATCTTCATAACTACCTCTAAGGGACTGGATCTGCGGTCAGCATTGAGGAGTCTGAGAATAACCCACAGGGACCCCATCTGTGTGAGACCTTGGTTTTAAAAGGAGAAAAAGAAAAAGAAACGAAGCTGCTAGGCTGCAGCATGTGGTACTGTTTTCTACCGAGTTATCTTTCACTCACAGGCCAGACGGCTACTGCTTCTGGTCAAGGTCAAAGTGATCACTCTCACGTCCCCTGCAAGTCACCTGGTAAGCATGGTCGGTGTGCACGAGGTAGAGGGTGGTGGGAGCTGAGCGGCTCAAGGGCGTCATCAGTTTAGTCTCGGTTTTGGCACAAGGAGTTTCTGTTCGGCTTGAATCTGGGATGGGGAAAGTAGGAGGCGAAGCCAGGGACTGCGAAGGTGAGACCGGGGCCAGGCTGCTCAGTCCTTCGGCCACTGAGTCTGTGTTGAGCTTGATCTCAGTGTAGTAAAAGTCCTCTTCTCCATCACTGTAGTCAGAGTCCCCGACACGCCTGGCACAAAGACAGCAAAACAATCGTACTAAGCCAACCTGTTTCTTGGCCTCGAAATCCTGCACATTCTGTTACCTCTGTCTAGAATGCTTTTCCTCTCTCTTGGCTGCCTGGAAAACTCTTGCTTATCCTATAACATTCAACTGTCTACTTCCAGAGAAGCCTTCATGAGCTCTTAAAGCAATTCATTCATTCATTCAATCAATAATTCAACAACAATTTATCGAGACTCTATTATGTCCAGGCACTGTTCTAGGGTCTCCTGATACCACAGTGAACAAAGCATAGACCCTGCCCTGATGGAACTTTTAGTCTAGTGGGGGAGGCAGACAAGGAACCCATAAAGAAATAGATATTTAATATATCGGGTGTTGATAAGTCCAAGAAAGAAAAATTAAGCAGCAAAGAGTGACCTTAATCAGGGAAGTGATTGGGAGGGGGACACTATTTTAAATATTCAGGGGAAGCCCCCTGAGGAGGTGACATCTGAGCAGGGACCCGCCTAAATGAAGCATGGGAGAGACCACGCTGGAACCCGTGGGAAGAACATACCAGGGAAGAGCGACACAGAGCCCCCAGGTGGGCAGGCCTGGTGTTTTCCAAGAAGGCAAGAGGCCAGAGGCTGGAGCTCAGGACACAAGGGAGTGATGAGAAGAGCGAGGACCAGGCAGAGGCCAGATCACGCAGGGCTTCGTAGCCCATGGCAATGGCTTAGCTTATATTCTGAATGTGATGGGAGCCACTGGGGGTTTTGGGAAAAGAAATATCCAAATCACTATGGATACTGTCTAGAAAATAGAGGGCAGGAGGGCAAGAGCAGGAGCAAGATGCCACGGAGGAGCTGTCGTCAGCAATAATCCAGATGAGCACCGACGGGTCCTGGAGAGGGCCACAGCCGCAGAAGTGATGAGAAATCACGTTCTGGATGTATTCTGAAGGTTAGGAGTTAGGGCTTAACTCCTAACTGTTAGTTCTCTGTGTTCCCTTTGAAGTGTGTTCATCCTTTAGTTAATTACTTGCCACCTTTCTGCAATTTTTTTAAACCCCTTTGTTGCCTCACTGTGACGGTGATTCTCCAGGGCTGCCTTGTTCATCTTTGTGTCACCCCACACATATCGCGGTACTTGGCATAGAGTAGGTACCTATTAAATGTTGAATGAATGAAAGAATGAAAGAAGTTGAGGTTGGAGCACGGTGATTAAGAGCATGGTTTCTGGGCTTGGACTTCCTAGGTTCAAATCCTGACTCTGACACTTTCTAGCTGTGTGTGTGATTTTGGCAGCCTCCACATAGCTTCCGTGCCTCAGTTTCTTTATTTGTAAAATGATTATTGTAAGGATTAAGTGAATAAATATAAAGTGCTTAGAAATGTACCTGACACCTAATAAGCACTATGTGTTTATTAAATAAAAATAAGGACAATGTCAGAAGGTCTTAATTTTTACTATCATCAGGAAAAGTATCTTCTTGGGTGCTTTCAAAGTTCTTCTTCCTGAGACATGCTACATTGTACTTTTCCACAGAAAGTTTTGAGTAAAATAAAGAAACTGTCCATAACCTCAGAAAACATTTATTACATTTGTTAATTTCTAGAGAAGAGGTGGGTATCTAACGACCTGGTCATGGGTGCATCCAGGGGCAGCAGCAGGTCACTGACGCAGAACAAACTTTTCTGGATTCATGATCCCTATGCAGAACCTAAAATAAAAATCCACCCCCTACCTCTGCCCAGGCCTTTCTGGTTTGTCCCAGCCTAGTTCTTTTCCCCTGAGCTCTCAGGGCTCTCAGGCTGAGGCGTCTGGGGAGGTGTCTTTGTACCATATCAGGTCTGGCGGGCTTGGCTTTCAGACCAGCATACCATCGAAGACCCCAGAGAGTGGGATGAAGAATGAGCGTCTGTTCTATTCCCGTCCCCACTTCCTTTCCAGTTAAAGGCTTGGCTGAGTTGCTGCTGGCTGCCAAGTGCTACTAATAGACACACAGGCCTGGGGGAAACTGTGTCCTACATGGGGATAAATCAGGACCAGTCCCTGGTATACAAGAATGGAGTGAGATTTAAGAGAAAAACAGTGTACTTTTTATACCGGCAAGGTGCGCACTGAAGCTGCATCAGATGCAAGGATGTGTCTTCTTTGGGCTTTGATATGCTTCCCTCCTCCCCCAACAGCCAATAGTCATTAAAAATGTCCCATCATCCTAGAGTCATGCAATTGAGCTCAGGGATTAAGGCAGAGGCATGTTCTCTCTTCCAGACCGTGACAGAGCTCAGGCCCCGGGCTTCATAAACATAGACTGCCTGTGCAGTCCTGCTAACCCAGGCCTGTTCCTGCGTGGTGGCTGACAGGGCTGTGAACCATAATTCACCGAGGCAATTCTAAAAGCACATCAGTAAGAAGGGGGTCTTAGGGAAGAAATAAAGTGGCTGCATTTTGAATTCTATCTCCTGTGAGAGCACCCCGGGAGCTCAGAGGAAAATCATGTGATGTCACTTACAGTCTATAAATGCATACATACAGCAGGTGCTTCTGAGTGGGGCTGAATAGGATTCAATTTTCTGGGCAGGCATACTTTAAAACAAATACTGTACCTCTTGGCTATAGCTTTGGGAAGGTCTTTCAAAACCTTTAAATAACTGAGCGGTTTACATTGTGAATTGTCTGGACAATGAGATTTGAGGGGAGACACTATAGGCTTTCCTTCCCTGAAGGTTTGAGGAACAGGAATGAGGTTGTTCTGCCTGCAGGTATTTCAACGTGGTATTTCTTAGACATGAAGGTGGACCCTCTGGCTAGGGGAGAAGAACAGAAGCCCAGCCTTGCTGGGCCACATTCCAGTCCTTGACCTTCTGGGTGCTCTGGAAGGTTCTGGTGTATCCCCAAATATCAGCCTGAAGGGTTAGAGAGGTAGATCCCTGTTTCTCTCCAGTTGCTGATAAAGCAACCCTCACAGATTAGCAACATCACCTTAGGACCTGTTTTTACCTTCTGCCTATATGGCTTGTCATGGACAATGCATCTCCTAAATTTCTCCCTTGCTGGGTACAAAGTGACTATTTCATTTTTTTTCTCTGCACTTATCTTGTTGAAAGGACTCTTATGTGTCCAGGCATGTGAGCGCTTGATCATGCATTTGTGTTTGCCTATGAACACTGGTGATGGCTTATGGCTTCTCAAGGTCCTTTCTAAGTCCCAGTTCCCTGGATGAGAAAGACTCAGGGTGACAGCACAAGACTGCTGGACCATCCCTGCCCCCATGGGTGACCCCTAACCACTGTGGCTCCTAAAGATTCATTTTATCTTTCCTTTAGAAAGGTTGTTATATTGTATGAGGAAAAGTGTAGATTTTTTACAAATAAAGGGCCTATTTAAGCAACAGAAAGGGATTGAACCAGATCATCAGGATTTATAAGAACAGCAACAGCAGAATTGATTGGTATGATTCTTCAACCCTTTTTAGGCTATATATGCCTTTGAGGCTCAAAGTCATGAATATTCTCCATGGGAAAAATAAATGCACATTTCATTTTACAGATCATTTCAGGGGGTTCAAGGACCCCTCGAAGTCCAAACACAGATTCCAGGTGAGGAATCCCTACCCTAGTGTTTTATATAAGTACCTCTCACATACATTTCATCTTTGACCTTCACACATGACCCTGCAGAGCTGACATTATTACTCATTTTCAGAGGGAACTGGGCTCAGAGCAATGACTCAGTAAGTAAACTTGGGGGGCTTTACAATGTTAAATCCTTGCTCTTTCCACTGTGCCACAGTGGCCTATATTATCTGCAGTGGCCATCTTTCTAGAGATTAGCAAGACCAAGCCATCCCAGCGTCCAGAACTTTCAAGGTGCAGTGTGGTATGCAATTTCTGAGTGCGGGTGGCCCTAGACTGAACTGACAGAGACTACTAGCAGTTCCGAAGGCAGGGACATCTCACCCCAGATGGATGGTCCGGATGTGTTTCTGGATACCTGCTGCAGTGCTCAGCACCTTCCCACAGTTTTTCCAGAGGCATTTGAACATCACCTTCATGGAGTTCTATGAAGGGGAGAGAAAGTTACATCAACATGAAAACATGAAAACTATTTTCTTTCTGTCATCAAAACATGCTTTTTCCTTCATTGGAAAAGTAATAGCTTCCCATCCTTTGACTATAACTCAGTACACTGTTCTAGGATCCCCCACCCCTGAGGCTGGTGAGTATTCTGGTGACCTCAGATATTTTCCCACATCCTTCATGAGAACTGAGCTCTGCTGGAATATTCCAGATCACATTCATGCCCTTTAGACTGTAAACACAGTAGCTAACATCCACTGGGAGTGTTCACTATGTGCAGGTGCTGTTTTAGGTGTTTATCTCATTTAATCCTAAGAGACAGGTGCTATTATTAATCTCCATTTTACAGGTACATAGAGAGCTTCAGTGAAAAGCATCCAGTCAATGAACTGGCTGCTGGCAACACCGGAATACGAATCCAGGGAGTCTGGCTCCAGAAACCATCCTCTCCACCAGTACATAATTCTACCTTCTTCAACGAGGGTCCCGGTATTTTCCAAAACAGTCCAGCACTACAAT
>RJWJ010042448.1:0-13033 GCA_004363605.1 Indri indri | reverse complement strand
TGTCTTTTCTTTTCTTTCTAGAAACAGGTTCTCACTCTGTCCCACAGGCTTGAGTGCAGTGGCACAATCATAGCTCACTGCAGCCTTGAACTTCTGGGCTCCTGCCTCAGCTGAGACTGCAGGCATGTATCACCATGCCTGGCTAATTTTTCTGTCTTTTTTTGTAGAGACAAGGGGCTTGCTGTGTTGCCCAGGCTGGTCTTAAACTCCTGACCTCAAGTGATCCCCCCACCTTGGTTTCCCAACGTGCTAGCATTATGGGTGTGAGTCACCTCCTGGCCCAGTGTGATATTTTGATATATGTATGCAGTGGGTAATGGTCAAATCAGGGTAATTAGCATATCCCTCACCTCAAGTATTTATCATTTCTCTGTGCTGGGAACATTCAAAATCTGCTCTGCTAGCTACTTGAAAATATATGATAAATTGTTAATTATGGTCGCCCTGTTGTTCTGTAGAACAGTAGAACTTATTCCTCCTATGTAGCCGTACTTTTTTATCTGTTAACTAATGTTTGGCTATTCCCCACTTCCCTACCCTTTCCCACCTCTAGTAACTATTCTACTCTGAGATCAGCTTTTTTAGTTTCTATATATGAGTGAGAACTTGCGGCGTTTATGTTTCTGTGCCTGGCTTATTTCATTTAACACGTGCTCCAAGCTCACCCATGTTGTCACAAGTAGAAGAATTTTGTTCATTTTTGTGGCTAAATAGTATTCCACTGTGGGTATGTACCACATTTTCTTTGTCCGCTCATCTGTTCATAAACACTTAGGTTGATTCTGTATCTTGGCTATTGTGAATGGTGCAGCTCTCTCTTCAACATACTGATTATAGTTCCTTTGGATGTAAACCCAGTAAGTAGTGGGATGGTTGGATCATTTGGTAGTTCTATTTTTGTTTTCTGAGGAAACTTCATACTGTTTTCCATAATGGCTGCAATAATTTACATTCCCACCAACATTTAATTACCACTTTCTCTGCATCCTTGCCAGCATTCGTTATTTTTTATCTTTTTGGTAATAGCCGTTTTAACCGGGGTGAGGTGATATCTCTCCTGTCTTCTTAAATGAGAAAACATTGCTTTCTCCTGATGGCTCAGGTATATCATCATCAGTGGTTTCATACTCTGTTATGTTTTGAAAAAAATTTTGACATCTTGTTTGTCCTTCATTGTAAAGTCTGTCATAGGGAGGTTTGTCATGTGGAGATTTTTTGTACAGTCAGAATTCATCAATATTTTTGCTCCTAAGGTTTTACTTAATAGTTTATTTTAGATATTCAGATGTCTAAGGTGAGGTTTATTTTTGTATATAGGATAGGGCTTGAACCTTTCCCATACAGAAAGCCCATGCATTTATTGAGTATTTATAGCTTCCCCCGTGGTTTATAATTCCACCTTGAGCATTTTATAAATACTTTTATATTCAGGGGTGTTTAAGGCCTCTCTTCACTTCCATTAAATTATTTGTCTGATTCTGTGTCAGTGTTGTTTCAGTTACCACAGTTTTTATGTAACAGTTTGGTTTAAGAAAATACTTTGTCCACAACATTTTTCTGCCTTTTTGCACTTCTTTCTGCAAATAAGCTTAAAAAACGACTCGTCATGTTCTGTGAAAAATACTGGGATTTTTCAGTTGGAACCACATGGAACTTACAGGTTGTTTTGGAAAGAATAGACAGCTTTATAATGAGAAAGGGAAGTTTATCTTTCCACTTATTCTAGTCTTTTTGTGTGTTCAACAAAGTTTTAAAGTTTTCTTATATATGCATCTTACACATTTCTTAAGTTTATTCCTAGGTGTGTTGTAGCTTTTGTTGTTGCTGCTGTAAAATGTGGCCTTTTCTGTTACACTTTTTAATGCATCGATATATTAGAAATGCTTCAGTTTATCAGCTGCTCTGTGCCGTCTCTGACACCCTCCGCCTCCCCAAGTCCCCCAGCACATTGTCTGTACCTCTCTGGCAGTGCTTGGGTGTGAGTTCCTAGGGGTGGGGTGCTCCTCTTACTCAGTTTCTTGTCCCTGGGACCTGGCACAAAGCCTAGCATGTAGTAAGTCCTTTTGATAAATGCCGTGGAGTCAGAGTTATGAGAGAAGGTGAGCTTCACCTTTCCAAAGTGACAGCTCGGGCCCATGCGCAGAACAGAATCTGAAGCAGCCCCTGCTCCAAGCCTGCAGGCTGTGATCCAGATAACAGATAGGGTACCTGCCTTGTCCCCACAGGAAAAGAAGGTCCTGGGCCATTTTCCCACGTGCAGCATCAGGGAGGAGCCCTCTGAGCCCACACCTCATAATTGCCCTGGGACGCCAGCCTGCTGTCATTAACCCTCATTATACTAACTGGTGGGGAGAGCTGCTTTCTTGATTCCCAGGCACTTGAAGGTAGCACAGGACAAACTTAGCTGCAACTTCTCTTAGAGGTTAAGGGCTCATCAAGGCTGGAAGCAGAGCTTGTAAAGACCGCTGATGGAATCGGCACACCAGTGTGCCCAGTCAGCGCCCAGCACTCCTTTGTCATGGTAACACCTTTCTTCTGCCCTCTCCTGTTCTCCTCCAGAACCTGTAGCTTCTTAGGCGAAGTTTATTCCTAGCGATGTGTTCATCTTGCCCATGGTGTTTGCATCTTAAGCCTTCATTTGTAATAGGGGAATGAAAGGCATTGTTTCTTGATGGAGCTGTCTGGGGTGTGCTGCTCTGCCCTGCACCCTTGGCTGTGGCTCCAGATCTTCAGGTCCCCTGTCTTGGCTGCCCCCAGAGCTAGGATGGCAATGTCTGCCTGCCCAGGAGGGCCATAAACAAGAGATCCGCCATCCCTAGGCATGAGGTTATGAACTTGGAGACACGGGAATCCCTGCTGCTGTTAAGCTGAGGTCAGGATTTTGCCTCTTGACCTGCATAAAAGGAAGGTGGGGGAGGGGGGTTTGAGTTGATTCCCTCTGTAAGGGTTGTGCCTCTGGTTCAGTGTGTCACCGGGTTCCTCCTTTGACCGAGGACCGTGGCAGTGAACTGTTATTCATTTAACAGTTACTCATTTAGCCGGGGTCTGTGCTTGCCCTTCCCTTCTCGCTCACTCATCTCCCGTTTGGCAGAGGAGCTAGAAATGCTTCTCTGGCTCTTTTACTGGTTTGTTCGAATCCCTGGGAAACAGTGGCATACCTAGCAAGTGTTGGGGATTGGGAGGGATGTGGAAGTACTGCTCTGGGCCCCCACCCTCTCCCGTTGGTATCTTACTTTGTCTGCCGGTGCCCACCTGGGGGGCATGTGAGTCTACGGAGTCTCTGTGTGCCAGGTAGCCCCAGGGCTGAGAGAGGGGCCCCTCTTGGCAGCCACAGCTGTATCTCTGCCAGCTCTGGAGGAGCTGCTTTCTCAGGGTGCTGAGCAGAAACTCTGACAGATGGACCTCCGTGAACCAGTGGAGTTGTTCCAAATGCCTTCTCCCGGAGCAGAGCACATTCCGGCAGTGAGGATGCTCGCCTGTTGGTTAGAGACTGTTCCTACCCTGCATCCCCGCTCCAGCTCCCCTGTTGCCCTCTTTCAAGGAGCAGAGGCACTGACCACTGACCGGTCAGGCCTGTGTGTACACACAGGAGATGGAAAGAGACCGTCACTCCCTGCCAGCTTGTGAGACCCTCGGTTCACCTGGTCTCTAACCAGTGAGTCTCTTCCCTTGTCTGCGTTGGTGTTGTCGGAGGGTAGTTCTGGGACTTCTTGTGTTGGAATCCCCTATCTAGACAGGGTTGATCTTCGGGAGACTGGGGATCTGTGTCTGTAGCCAGCTTCCTACAGGCAATTCCTACACCCCCTGGAGTTTGAGAACTGCTGGACTGTGGACTGAAGTAACTAAAGGAGCTATGCTTATTTGGGGCTCCCAGCACTTGATGAGAACTGAAGAGACATGCCTTTAAGTGCTGCGATGGTTTTTGAAAAGGTCAAGTGTTATACAAACATGTATGAAAACAGGAGGCAGACTAAGTATAAAAGCTGCTACATTTCAGATACGATCAAACTCTAGGAAATAGTTAAAACTTTTTTGCTATTTGTTACAAAAAATGCACATTCACTGCAGAAAAATCATAAAGTTTGGGTAAGCAGATAAAGTTTTAAAAATCCATAATTTTTCTATTCAGAGAAAACTGCTGTTACTATTATGGTCTTTCTGGAACAGTTATTTTTTTTTTTCATTCTAAATGTCTTTATTGACTTTTCTCTCTGATTGTCAAAATAGTGCATGTTTATTATAAAAACTATTTCTTTTCTAATTGGTATAAAATTGGTATAAAATATTTCGATTTGCAAATCTTATTGCTGTGTTTAGTTGTGACCTGCATTTTTCTTTGTGAATGTGAATAAATTTGACTTCCTTTGCCTGCTTTTCTTTTGTGTACCTTTCTTATGCATTCGTAAGAGAGCATCATATATTAGTGGTATTAACTCTTTATCATACTTTGGCAAATACTGTAAATTTCTTCTAATATTTTAATGTTTGGTTTTGTTTTATTTTGCCACACTTTTTTTTAAACATGTTTGTATGATCAGATGTAGCCCCGGTTGTTAACTTTTCAGTTGATTTTTTTCTTGGTTGTGCCTGACAGAATGCAGAATAGGCACTGCTTTTGCAAATGTGAAGAGGAATTGAAGGGACCTGTGAACAGAAGTCCTTTGCGCTCATCTGGCCTGTACCTGCCCCCTCACCCTTGGGTGGGTATAGACCAGACCAGTGCTTCTGCAATTTAATGTTCATCCAGTTAACCTGGGAATATTACTATCATGCATTTTCTAATTCAGTAGGTCTGGGGTGAGGCCTGAAATTCTGCAATTATAACATTTTCTCAGGTAATGTTGATGTTGCAGTTCCTTGGTCCATACTTTTGAGTAGCCAGGGGCCAGAAGTTTCTAAAGTCAGAGGTACCTAAGCAGAATTTTGGAACTCAGAGTTTTCTGGGCCTGATCCTGGAGATGTCAGACTGTGGGACTGAGCCCAGCTTGGTCACGTCTGGCTGGGTGATTTAGAGACGGTGACTCCCCAATGGCTCTCATGATTGGTATTTTCAATATTTCTACCTTTTCTCAAGTAAGTTTTTCTAGAAAATTGTTTTCATTCATATTTTCAAAGTTTTTAATAAAGCATTTCACATTTATGGATGGTGGTTATATTCCTTTTCATATTTCTAATATTTGTTTTTTTTGTTTTTTTTTTTTTTTTTGAGACTGAGTCTTGCTCTCTTGCCCGGGCTAGAGTGAGTGCCGTGGCGTCTAGCTCATAGCAACCTCAAACTCCTGGGCTCAAGCAATCCTGCCTCAGCCTCCCGAGTAGCTGGGACTACAGGCATGCACCACCATGCCCGGCTAATTTTTATATATGTATTTTTAGTTGTCCAGATCATTTCTTTCTATTTTTTAGTAGAGACGGGGTCTCGCTCTTGCTCAGGCTGGTCTCGAACCTCCTGACCTTGAGCGATCCACCCGCCTCGGCCTCCCAGAGTGCTAGGATTACAGGCGTGAGCCACCGCGCCCGGCCTCTAATATTTGTTTTTTACTATTACAAATAACCAGTCTTATTTAGGGGGTTGTTTATTTATTGGTTTTTTGGGAGAGCTGTCTCTTGGGTTCATTTATAAAAACCACTACTTTTTTTTCCTGATCAGCTTTTTCTATATCCCTACTGATTCATTTTTTCCTTTCTTTGTTTTTATTTTCTAACTTCTTGGATTGACACCTTAATTTATTTTTCTTCTTATTTAGCAAAAGTAATATTTATGGAAACATGAATTTTTCTGTTAATATGCTGTTCTCATTGATATTAGTTAATCTTCAGATAATGTAGTTGTGATTTTGATTTTTTGTTTCCGCATTGACCTTAGAGTTGTTTAGGAGAGTTGCTTAAATTTCCAGATGTTGGGGTTCCTCTTTCTGTCTTTTTTTTTTTTTTTTTTGAGACAGGGTTCACTCTGTCACCTGCTTGGTCACCCTGGCTAAAGTGCAGTGGTGTCGTCATAGTTCACTGCAACCTCAAACTCCTGGGCTCAAGCAATCCTCCTGCCTCAGCGTCCCCACCCCCCAGCCCCCAGTATCTGGAACTACAGGCATGAACCACCATGCCTGGCTAGTTTTTTCTATTTTTAGTAGAGACAGAGTCTAGCTTTTGCTCACAGTTGGTCTTGAACTCCTGAGCTCAACTGATCCTCCCGGAGTGCTAGGATTACAGATATGAGCCACCCTGCCCAGCCTTGGGTTCCTTTTGTTTAGAGAGGGCTTGGAGCTGCCCTCCCAGGGCTCTGCTGCTTGGCAGTGAGTCTGTGCTGTACCTGGGCCTGTGTGTTTGTGGTTGGAACTTGTGCATGTGTATTGCTGAAGCTTCAAGTTAGCCCTCTGGGGTCCCCTGTCTGTATGTGTGTATATGTGTGCAGGGAAGGGGTCTCCGCTTCTCCTAACAGCCTTGCCCCCTGCGAGGTGCTGTCCAGCCTGGAGACTGTCCAGGTAGCCCCTTTCTTCCTTGCCCTTTGCTCTGTGGTTCTTGTCTAGTGCTTGGGCTGGTGTCTAGGGCTCACTTTCCCTTAGTGCTGGATGAGCTGGGGTCTGGGGGAGAGGGGACAGACTTAAGTCAGAGAACTTGAGTTCTTGAGCCTTCCTGCAGCCACTGACTAGTGATTTGACAGTGACCACTTGCTTCATCCTGTTTTCTGTTCCTTCTCTGTAAGATGCAGAGAATGTTACCTTTTCACAGAAACTGGAAGATCCTTAGATTAACATTCCTCTCTTTAAAAATATTATTTATTTATTTATTTATTTTTGAGACAGTGTTTTGCTCTGTTGCCCATGCTGGAGTGCAGTGCAGTAGCTTGTTCACAGCTCACTGCACCATCCGACTCCTGGCCTCAAAGCGATCCTCCCGCTTCAGCCTCCCAAAGTGCTGAGATTACAGGCGTGAGCCACTGCACCCAGCCAAAAAATATTTTTTATTTTGGCACAATTTCAGAGTTTCAGAAAAGTTGCAGGAATAGTTCAAAGAATTCTCTTCACCCAAATTCCCAAATGTTAACATTTTACTACATTTTTACTTTATTCTTTTCTTTCTCTGTAGTTTTTATTTGAGCCATTTAAATATAAGTGGCAAACATGATATCCATTACTTCTAAGTACTTGAATGTAGATTTTCTAAAATCACATCTATAACCACAGAATAATGAACAAAATCAGGACATTAATGTGGATATAGCATTACTGTACCAGCTAATCTACTGACCTTACTCAAATTTTTCTGATTGTCACAACCTCTTTCATGGGAGTACCGCCCCCGCCTCCCCCGCAATCACACATAGTCAGTGGTCAGTTGTTTTTTTTTTTAAGTCTCCTTTAGTCTGGAGCACATTCTCAGTTTTTTCTGATATTTTGAAAGAATTGTTTTCAGGCATATGAGGAATTTGTGGCCCAGATAGGTAAAGTGACTTGCCTTGGGCTTACAACAAGACAGTCTTAGGAAGAGCTGAGTGGGAATCTGGTCTTTCTGCTAAAGCTGACTCCCTGTTCTCAGCTCCCAGGTGAACACTCAGCTCCTAGGTCTGTATCATCAGCGAAGTCCTCAAGTGGAGAGGTGGAGCAGGGCCCAGCTCCCAAGGGAGCTGTCTTCTCTTGTTGTCCCCTTTGTCTGTTTGCAGTGCCAGGCCACAGCATCCTGCCCCTTGGTTGGTTTGGTGTTGGCCTGGGATCAAGGCCATGGCTGGGGAGAGAGGGACTTTAAAACTGGTCTAGCCACTGCCTCTCCCTGAGAACAGGGCTGAGGAATGAGGATCACCTCCTTGGGTGGGGCACAGCTGCTGCTTTCAGGGGAGTAACACCCTCAGGTTGGGGGTGTGGGTTTTAACCGCCCCCATCAACACCCCCACCTCCACTTCCCCTTATTCCCCACCCCCCAACTTGTCACAGCCCAAGGTGGGGGCCTGAGATATGTGCCCTGAAGCCAGAGTGAGCAGGTCACCTATTCCTGGTACTCCCTGCGGTGGAATACCCTGCAAGGTTCCGGAGTGGTCATTTACATCACAAGGGCAATGCTTAACAGATAATTGACTGTTAGGTTATCTTGCTGCAGCAGAACCTCTGGCATTGTGGGTCTTAAAAACATGGTTTGTTTTTTTCCAACAAATTTGCATTTAGCATTTTATGGGTATGTTTATTGCTTAGTATACATTCTTTGTCTCACTTTTAGTTTACTGAATTTCTTGCAAACTCTGCTGCTCCAACTTTTTTTTTTTTTTTTTTTAAATAACAAGGGCCTTTGAACCAAGCTGCATTCTGTGACTCTACCCAGCTGATTAGCTGCTTTGGGGCCCCCTGCCCATGCATTTCCAGAGCTCATGGCCACTCTTTCCTTTCAGGGGTGGCCACCACTCCTGCTGTCCCCCGGGGCTCTTCCCTCAGAGCCTGGTAGTGAAACGGGAGGTGTTCTCCCTGTCTTTCATTGACGGAAAAGGAACCACCACCACTTTCCCTGAGATAAGACTCCTCCTGTTTTCACTTTCACTTGTAACGCAGTGAGGAAGTAAAAGGAGAGAGAAAGGCTTGAGAGAGAGTTGCAAAGAACACTTTCACTGATCTTCCTGCCTTTCCTCTGTCCCTTTCCTTTCCACCTTTGAGGGTGAGTTCACCAGCTCAGTCCTCCCCTCCTTGAGCCAGTGTTCAGTTTCTGCTTCTGTCTTAAAGCTTCTTACAGAGACAGAGATGAAGGTTTTCTCTAATTTTTAAAAATCAGTTTTATTGAGATATAATTCATATAACATACAATTCACCAATTGAAAGTGTACAATTCAACTCTGGGAGGCCGAGGCAGGAGGATTGCTTGAGTTTAGGAGTTCAAGAGCAGCCTGAGCAAGAGTGAGACCCCATCTCTACTAAAAATAGAAAAATTAGCCAGGCATAGTGGTGAGCACCTGTAGTCCCAGCTACTCGGGAGGCTGAGGTGGGAGGATCACTTGAGCCCAGGAGTTTGAGGTTGCTGTGAGCTACGATGACCCCACTGTACTCTAGCCTGGGCAAAAGAGCGAGACTGTGAGGAAACAAAAAAGAAGTGTACAATTCAGTGGTTTTTAGTATATTCAGAATTGCTCAACCAACACCATTATTTATTTCACCAAATTTTCATCACCCCCAAAAGAAACCATGCAGAAATAGCACTAATCCTCCTTCTGCCCCCAATCTCCTTAGCCCCTGGCAACCACTAATCTACTTTTTGTCTCTCTGGATTTGCCTAATCTGTACATTTCATATAAATGGGATCATACAGTGTGTGATCTTTTTTGTGTCTGACTTATTTCACTCAGCACAGTGTTTTCAAGGTTAGTATGTGTCAATACTTCATTCCTTTTTATGGCTGCATAATATTCCATTATAGGGATAAGACCACATTTTGTATATCTGTTCATCAGTCGATAGACTTGCAAGTTATTTCTACTTTGAGTGTTATGAATAATGCTGTTATGAACAATCATATGCAAAGTTTCTGTGTAAATGTGCCCATTTTTAAGTTAGAAAATTTGTCTTTTTGTTATTGAGTTGTAAGAGTTTTTTAATGCAGACCTGTCCCTTGTCAGATGTGCTTTGCAAATATTTTTTCTCATAGTATGTTTTTTTGTTTGTTTTTGCTTTGTTGATGGTGTCCTTTGGACCTCAAAACCTTTTAATTTTGATGAAGTCCAGTTTATCTTTTGTTCTGTTGTTACTTCCTCTTTTGCTGTCACATCTAGGGAACCATTGCCTAATTCAAGGTAATGAAGATTTATGTCTATGTTTTCTTTCCATTTTGAATGAATTTTTGTATATGGTATGAGGCAGAGGTTCAAATTCGTTCTGTTGCATGTGGCTATCTAGTTGTCCCAGTATCTTTTGTCAGAAAAACTATTCTTCCCCCTTTGAATTGTCTTGGTGCACTCTAAAAATTTCTGTGATGTTTATACCAAATGAGATAGGTAGATTGGTCATTATAGCTTTTTAATTGGTTACTTGTATGAATTGGTTAACATTTAAGTGACGTAAATTAGTGCTATTCACAATTTCTGGTGAAGGACTAGGTTTTTAAAATATCGAATCCATGATGGACTGAAAATTTCATAAAATACAGTAAAAATGAATTACTAGAAAAATGATCACGTGCTTAGGTGCCATGACAATGTCAAATTGTGATACAAGTTTCTAAAGTTAATGCTTACTCTGTTTTTGTACTTAATCTTGTCAGGGGCTGACAGATTGCAGAACGGTACTGGTCCATGGACCACACTCGAGTAATGCTGGCTGAGACCCTGCTGGCTGTGCTCAGTCTGCTTTCTCTTGTTGGGCATGTCAAAGACCAGTGTGGGCCTTGGGGGCTTCACCAGTGTCACCTAAGGCACTGGAAGAGCAGATACTGGTACCACTCCTCCCCCTCCTCCTCCTCCTCCTCCAGTGGACAGGGTGGTTGTCCCCAAAGGCTTACTTAAGATATACTTTCTAAATTGTCACCCTAACAAGATGAAACTCTCAAGCTAATGTAAGTAGAATCCTACCCCTCTCTGTTGTTATCAGGGTTGTTATCTACAGCCTTTGGGGTGAGTAGAGTCCATCCTTTCAGCACTGTCTTAGTGCCAAGTTGTCATATTGGCCTCAAGGTAGTAATAAACCCAAACAGATATGGGAGGAGAAGGAAAGAAACTACCCTCAACAGTCAAAATGTGCCATGGGAATGTAGTGAAACATGAGAGAACCCGGAGATTCAACTTTAGGGGCTCTGTGTATGCTATACATATACCAGGGAAGACAGTGAAGCTGATAAAGAAGAAATTCTTGAAGAACATTTAAAATATGGGAAAAATGCTTATGATAGGGAAGAAATTAGCTTATCAGAAAAAAAGCCACTAAATATACTCAGTGATCCCAATTTTGTGAATTAAGTGTGTGTTGCATGATGAAAAAAAAAGTACCAAATATAAACCATGGTCATCTCTGGGCAATAGGAATTTTGTATTGTTTTTACCTCTTTACTTTCCACTTTATAGTGAGAACAACCTCCTATTTTCCCATCTCCCTCACCAAATTCTACTGAAGCTTTTCTTTTTCTTGTCATTCTATTCTTAGGACATCTCTTTATTCTCTTGGGTCATCCACCAGGGTCTTCCCTGGCTCCATAATGAGTTTATAGTATGCCTTTGACATCCTATCAGTAACTACACAAAAGGCAGCTTTCACTTGGTGATAAATTCAGTTAATATCAGTTTTCATTGCTTTCATCACATATTCAAAATGACAGAGTATATGACATAGTTTTATGCTGCCATGCACGTTAGTGATGGTGGTAAGTGTGTAAGTTCAATCTAAGACAAATTTAAACATCTAAAATGTCCCTGTCCATATGGTATGGACTATGTTTGTTCATTACTGTATCCCTAGTGCCCAGAAGTGGTGCTCAATACATATTGGTGGGAGGAATACATGAATGAATGCATAATTATATATGCATATATGAAAGGTATGATTGTTATGTGTTGAAGCATCAGTAGGTGACATTCATAATTCTGTGGGGCTATCACAGCTATTTTTACTTTTAAAACAACTACCTTTTCTCATTTGCATGCATGGTTTTGCATAGTTGCAATCATAACCTTCATACATTATGGTATTCTGCTATTTTTACTTCCTGTTTCATCCAACTTTTTTCCTTGATGTTTATAATTAAGGTTTTAGATGAGTATATAATATTCTGTTGAATCGTGTTATAGTTTACCAAACCATTCCCCTCATACTGAGTTTTCAGTTTTCACTAATGTGTAGAAATGATTTTTTAGAAAGTAAATTTATAAGCAAGTTTCTAGGAACAGCACTACTTGATGGAAGGGTCTTCATTGCTCTTGATTGTGATTGATTCATTCATTTGCTTATCTATAGATCTATATCCGTTTTCACTGTTTGAACCAAAAGAGAAGATTGAAATTGTGAATTAGAGGGCACTCTGGCCTGGGATTTGGGGGGATGGGCTCAGTGGATCGAACAGGAGCCCAGCCGTGGTGTGCTGAGGTAAGGGGGATAGGGCGGCTGGTCAAGGAGCCTCCTGCGGTGTTTGTCTTCGTGAGAGAGAAGTGAGGAGAAAACTGAACGAAGGCAGATCCAAAATGTTCAAAGGAGCAGTTGACAAGACTAGGGTTTGCTTGTATATTTAAACATCAAGGAGGACATTGATGATGGTGAAAGGTTTGAGCCAGGCAGCCCAGGAGAATGGCTAATGTGATTTTTAAAAACGGGATGTCCAGAGGCGGAGTTGCTGGCAAAAGGGGACAGGATTCTGAGTTAGGTTTTAAATGTGTTGGGCTTAAGTTGTTTCCAAGCGGAAAGGTGTCTGGTAGCTGGAGAGCAGTCAGGAAGAAGGAACCTTTGGGGTGACTGGTGCAGGCTGACTGGTGGGGCTGTGGGTGAAGGGGAGGTCTCCAAGGGGAGCCTGGAGAGTGGAGGAGGACACCTCTGTTGAGGGCTAAAAGGAGGAAAAGGAGAATGGAGGAAGACCAGGCGCCAGCAGGGTCACAAAAACCTAGCGGGGAAGTGTGAGGATGGGCAAGAGGGTACGTGGTCTGCTATAGAGAGGCCCAGAGGGTCAGAGACCCTCAGGGAGCAGATAATGAATATAGAGGGACCGAGATTCCTGTTCCCCTTTTCTCCAGCATCGCAGACAGCACTTCAGATGAACTTGTACGAGACTCAAGTTACTGGTATCTTTCGGTTAGCTGGGCTTAACAAACCAGCAGTGACTGCGGATAAGGAGGCATTACACTGAGATGTGTCGTGTGATTTTTCCAGGAGTTGAGGTTCAGGATAAAGAGAATTTCTTTGTGCTCCCTAACTTCCTGCCTTTCTGAGAGCAGCAGGCTTCCCCGAATGGCAGGTGGTGTCCTCCCCCGCACCTTGCCATTCCCCATTCTGCTGTGTGAAGTTGGTCTTCTGGCTGATAAGTGGATGCCCCTCTGCCAAAAATTAATTTTCCTCTAGATTTTTGGGTGGTTGCTTAAAGATTTTTTTTT
>RJWJ010042447.1:0-13030 GCA_004363605.1 Indri indri | reverse complement strand
CGGAGCTGGTGTTAAGCAGTGGTGTGGAGGGCACAGTGCCATTCCTGGGGGTCCGCGCCTGGCGCTGGGAGACTGGGAGGAGACTGGCAGTCCCCAGGCTAGGGGACCATGCCAGGGCCTCTCTCTCCCTCTGCAGTCCATCTCGGGCTTTGCGCACAGCTGCTTCCAGTACGCCATCCAGAAGAAGTGGCCGCTGTACATGAGCACCAAGAACACCATTCTGAAAGCCTACGATGGGCGTTTCAAGGACATCTTCCAGGAGATCTTTGACAAGTAACAGCCTCTTCCTTTGCTGCGTCCCACCCACTCCGCAGCCTTCCCCCACGCTGTCCCCACCATACTGGGGGAGCTCCCAGTGCATTTGGCATAGCTCCGAGGCTCAGGGAGGAGTCCCCAGCCTGTCAGCCTCCTGCTGTGTCCCCGCAACGGCCCCTCTCCTCCCAGGCACTATAAGACGGACTTCGACAAGAATAAGATCTGGTATGAGCACCGCCTCATTGACGACATGGTGGCTCAGGTCCTCAAGTCTTCGGGCGGCTTCGTGTGGGCTTGCAAGAACTACGATGGAGACGTGCAATCAGACATCCTGGCCCAGGGTATGCTGGGAGGACCCTGCTCCCTAGGGGGACAGACTGTTGGTCTTCTCTGGCTGGGGGCATTTTCAGACGCTTTTGGTAGAAAGCTTCTCTAGCGTAGCAGCAGGACTCATTGCATGGCCCCCTGTGGACAGCAGGGGGCAGGAGCTCCCTGGCATCTGAGTGAAGGAGGACCACAAACCAGGTTTGGACTGGTGTATTACTGAGGCTGCCCTTAGAAAGGGAGGCTCAGGAATTCAAGTCCTAAAGGGCCAGATTGTCAGCCCTGAGGTTGTTGCTGACCCTGACGGAGCCATGTGAGGGATTGGCTCCGGTAGGAAGATGGGATCAGGCAGGACCGGTGCACTTTAAATGACAGGGAATGCTTTTTGCACAGTAAACCTAATGGATGTAGGAGACATCGGGGAAGACAGCGAACCCCCAAGCCCTAGAGTGTCCTGCAAGACAAACTGGATTGCAGGAGAAAGTGTGGGTGAGGCCATTAGAGAACAGCGAGAAATGGCCTGATAGTGTTGGGAGCAATAGCAGGAGAGGTGGCGGGTTGTGGAGACTGAGGGAGAAACCTGGGGCTGCACTGGGCGGGGCAGCTGCTGAGAAGGCGGGGTGGGCCCCCAGGGTGATCCTCTGTCAGAGCACTTCCCACCCAGGGTGGGAGCAGGGAAAGCCACAGCGGAGGAGAGAAAGGCGTGAAAATTAACCTTATTAACCTTCGGAAGGAGTTGCTGCATGGGCGGGTCCAGGTGAAAATGGCAAAAACTCTCAGACGAACCATTTTTGTATCGCAGTTTTCCGCTGTTTCTTTCTTGGCCTCCACCGTCCTTGTTTTGGTGCCACTGGGGTGGGGGGCGGGGGGTGTGGTTTGGAAGCCTTAGAGTCCTTGACAACAGCAGGGGTCACTGGAGTTGGTGACTGCATTTGGGAAAATTTGGAAATGAACTACAAAGCTGGAACCTGGCTTAAAAGCGCAGCAGCAGACGTGATGGGAGGGACCTGGCTGGCGGTGGCGGCCTGTGCCGGGAGGCTGCAGGGCTCTAGGGGGTCTCGGGCCCTGCGGGCCACAGGCTCTGCGTGCCTGAAGGTGGTACACAGTTGTGTGTTAATGGGCTGATGACAGCCACCCTCGAGTGCCCCCTGCTCTGTGCTGGGCCCTGGAGCCCCTTGCCAGGGCAGAGAAGCCCCAGACAGTGCCGTCCTCCCAGTTACAGCAGGGGGGCACATGTGGAGCAGCTGCGACAGCGGGTGACGAGGGCAGAGGTGCCAGCACCGAGAGGAAGTCTTTCTGCCCCTCAGGTTTCGGCTCCCTGGGCCTGATGACGTCTGTGCTGGTCTGCCCGGACGGGAAGACCATTGAGGCTGAGGCAGCTCACGGGACAGTCACCCGCCACTATCGGGAGCACCAGAAGGTAAGTGTGAGGCGTGTGGCTGCAGGAAGGCCCTCTACCCCAAGGCCCACGGCCCGAGGGCTGGGAGGACAGCCTGACCAGCCTAGCGTGGGCACCGGTGTCCGGCCAGCCTCCTTGCTAGGCGGCTCGGCTCTTGACACCCCCGCGACCCTTGTCCCCAGGGCCGGCCAACCAGCACCAACCCCATTGCCAGCATCTTTGCCTGGACGCGTGGCCTGGAGCACCGGGGCAAGCTGGACGGGAGCCAGGACCTCATCAGGTGAGCGCCGAGGGACAGCCTGAGCTGGCCCAGGGTAGGCTCTGGGTCCTGGCCCTGCACGGTGGGGGCCTCACTCTGCCCTGTCCCTACAGGTTTGCCCAGACCCTGGAGAAGGTGTGCGTCGAGACGGTGGAGAGTGGAGCCATGACCAAGGACCTGGCAGGCTGCATCCACGGCCTCAGCAAGTGCGTGGCTTGGGGTGGAGGGCAGGATGGCCTTCTGGGACCTTGGGGCCAGGTGGGAAGAAGCCGGGGGACCCCTGCTAGAGTCCCCCTCGTGAGTCAGCTTAGCTTTGCCAGGGGCCTGGGGCAGGACAGGTCCCCAGCCCCGAGGGATGGCTCCGGCCGAGCCTCCCTAGACCAGGCCCAGGGAGTTGGTCCCCGTCCCTGGTGCCAACTGCTCAGAGCGGCTTTCATTCCCTCCCACATGTCTCCCGGGAGAGCTTGCTCCCAGGTGCCTCGTACCTGGAAAGGACAGGCTCTGCCAGGTTCCTGCTGAGTTTGCTGTGGCCCTTTGGCAGTGGGCTGCAGGCAGCCTTCGGCCCGTGGCGGGGGCCACTTGGGGAGGTTGTTCTGCAGTCCAGGCTCAGGCTGTGTCCTGGAAGGCGAGGCGCGGGCCGCCCCTGAGGCGAGCGTGTTCTCTCTGCAGCGTGAAGCTGAACGAGCACTTCCTGAACACCACGGACTTCCTGGACACCATCAAGAGTAACCTGGACAGAGCTCTGGGCAAGCAGTAGGGAGGCGCTGGCCAGCTGCCACGGTGGCCAGGCCGCGGCGGGTCCTCCGACACGCGGCGGAGGGTGAGCCTCACATCCCTTCTCTGGAGGCCTTTCTAGGGGACACTTTTTATAAGCAAGATGTTTTTAAAAGTATATATGTGTTTCCCCTCACGGTGACGTGAGGCAGGAACAGCATGTTTTACCTCAGCCAGTCAGTATGTTTTGCATACTGTAATTTATATCGCCCTGGAACACATGGTGCCGTATTTAGCTACTAAAAAGCTCTTCACAAAACCGTCTGCTGTGTTTGTCCCTGAGAGGAGGGAGGCAGAGGGCCTCCTGCAGCTGGGGCTTCCACCAGGGACAGACTGGAGCACCTAGGAGGGGCCCCGCGGGGGCAAGGGGCCAGGCGGCCCCGGGAGCCTCTGCATTTGCAGGACCAGCCTGGGGCCCCACCGGGACTCTGGGGTGCAGGCTCGTGGGTTCCTGGGCTTCCCTAGCATGATCCAGTTCTTGATCCAGTTCTTAATCCAGTTCTGCACTTCGGCATTGGATCACTCCTGACAGATCCCGGTAGGTAGACAGAGCAGGTCCCACCCAGCACCGCGCCGCCCTCTTCCAGGACCGTCTGGGCTTTGTGGGGCACATGCGTGTCACCGGGGCCGCCTGTCATCCTGGCCAGTGGTTCCCACACTTGGGTTCGTTTTCACCACACTTTGGCAAAATCAGAAACGTAAAGTCATAAAAAAAATTGCTCTAAAACTACCTATATTCATTTAAAAGATTGTCGTCTCTCTATGCAGTGATCACCTTCCACTTTTTGGTGTGAAAATGTCCAGGGGAAGAGTGGTATAATCTCTATGAAGTCCTTTTCCTAAATACTGGGGGGACTCTGAAACCCGGCAGTTGGGAACCATCGCTGCAGACTCCAGCGGCTTTGGGATGAGCTCCCCGCCCCCCCACCCCTGCCACCGGCAGCCCCTTCCTCTCAAGCTCCCAGGCTGCAGGGAAAGTGAGTGCTGGCTCTGGCTTCCTCCTTCTTTTGCACCAGCAAAGGGCTGGCAGCTGCCCCGAATGCAGCCTCCGAAGCCCAGTCTGGCACTGGGAGCTGGCCTTTGTCCTGGGGCCCTGTCTCGGAGCAGCCGGCTGTGGTGCCTGGCCCTGCCGGTGGCCCCTGCAGTCCAGAGAGCGGTCTCAGGCCCCAGGAGTGAACCCTGCTGCGTGGGGCCGGGAATTCCTTCTGGGGGAGGCGTGAGAGCCAGCTCCCCAAGAGCTGGAGAAAGAAGCATTTGCAGTCACCTCACTAAAGAATATTCATTTATTTATAATTATTGCTAAGTAAACTTCTCTTTTAAACAGGAACATAAAAACACAGTAGGGCTTTGCACAAGTGGAATTTCTAAACAGTTGGTCTGTATACACGTCAAAATAAGTTAGAATGGAATCGTCCAGGAGTTTCCAAGTCACCCGAGAGGCGGCAGGCCTCTTTTGAGAAGGTTGGGAGGGGTGCGGACAGGGGCCTTGCTAAGACCACCCCCAGCTCAAACCGTGAGTTGTGTTGTTTCCTCCTCTGAGCTCTGCCCAGCTCCAAGGCACAGGGCAGGGGGCATTCAAGTATCAAACCTCGCAGAGGGCCGGTGCTGACGGCGGGGCGGGGGGAGGGAAGGAGAGCCCCCCGCGGGGCCAGACCTTCTCCCTTCGGTTTCCAAGACCGAGGCCACTGCGCTGGCAGGGGAGAGGAGGAGGAGGAGGTACAGGGTTCTTTTTGGTACCAGGGAAGAAAGAGGTCATGGGAAGAGGTAGTTTGCAGGGGATGATGCCTTCTGCTCAGCAGGAGAAAATGTCTTGTACAGTGACGGGTCACTGCCACCTGAGGGTCGTCATGGCGGGCACCTGGGTGGTTGAGAGGCCTTGGGGTCTGGGGAGCCACACTTCGGCCACCTTGTCCACCGCTCAGTCCTGATCACAGTCACCCTGAGGCCTGGCTTGGTCCTTCACTTAAGGATACGGCCTTGGGGGTAGCTGTATTTCAAACTGGTTCCCCCACCCCAGCTGTGTCCCCCTCCTGGTTTTTGGGCCAAAGCTGATAGCTTCATCTGGGACTTTGGGGACAGCCCTGCCTGCCCCTCCCGACCAGGGCCTCAGGAGGCAAGTGGGCGGGAGTCAGGGCCCTGGATTCCTGAATGTGCTGTTGCATCGCCCTGCACCTGCAGTCCTTGTCCTCGGCTCCAGGGGCAGGAGCTGGCGTGGGGACAGGGAAGACAGCAGGTGAGCCAGGGAGTGAGCTGGTGGCTGAGTGGTCCGCGGCCCTGGCTGCCAGGATGGCGCACAGCCAGTCGGCCACTGGAGGGGCCCAGGCAGGGTGCAGGGCTGCCCGGCCTTCTAGGTGGCTGCACCTCCAGGGCCGGAGTAGCGGTCCCCAAGGAGCCCCTGCCCAGCCAGGCTGCTCTCGGCAGGGGAGCTCAAAGCACACACAGCACACGAGAAAGCTTACATTTGGAAAAAGGAAACATGTCTCCATCAAAAAAGATAACAGGTGACACAGAATTGGAAAGAAAAAAATAAATTACCTTCAAAATACCCCCATTTGCTCGAAAAAACTTTTTTCCCCCTTTATGGTCTTCATTTTCCTTTTTAAATATGTTGCTCTTTCCTGGGAGCCAGCTAGCTCTTGGCTGCCCCATCCTCAAGATACTTACCCGTGAGAGTATTTTCGTGCCCTTCCCCCCACAGGTGGTCCCTGGCCTCCCCCCTGACAGCCCCTCTTGGTCCCTGCTGATGCCCTCACCCTGCCCGGCCCCCCTGCTCAACGGCCTCCTCACGTTTGCGTTAGTGTGTGCCCGGTGCGAGGCGTGTCCCGGCTGTGTTCACGCGGGGACCCTGCGGGGTGCTCCAGCTCAGGACAGAACTAGATGACATCTGTTGAGATCAACTTTAGGGACACCCACTTCCAGACAGGGCTGCAAGACAGGGGCCTTCTGGGGGTGGGCCGGGGAGGGCGCCAGCTGGGGGCTGGGCTCCCCCCACCGCCCAGCAGGCCAGGGTGGGGGCCGCATGCAGGCCTGGCCGAGGAGGAGCGTGGGGGGCACCGGGAGGTAGAGGCGGACAGGGTGGGGGAGGGGCACGAGTGGGGCAGTGCTGACCGGCAGGGGGCTCAGCCACCCCTAGAGGCAGGGGTTGGTTAAGAAGAGAGACAAGGCGTGGCTCAAGTGATCTCGTCCTCCGGCGTCAGCACCCCTGAAGAGCTCTGCTGGGCCTGGAGAGCTCCCGAAAGCCTGCGCCTTTGTGACCTGTCCCCAGCGGCCCGTTTCTCCCACCCTCCCCTGGCAGCAAGCCAAGGAGACCAGACCCAGGCCTCCCGCGTCACCTTTCCTCGCCAGGATGCCTGGGCCTGTGCCTGGCGCGCAGCCCGGGCCAGTAGTACAGTCTCCATTTGGTCTAACGGTCCCTAGTGGTGCAAATGACTCGGGGAGGCGGGGCCGGGCCAGTGGGGCAGGAGCTTGTTTCCCAGCGGCCGGAGGTGCAGCCTGCAGCCCGTGGGCCTCACCCCACACGCCAGCCCCCCGGCCCCTCGCTGGGGTGGCCCAGCTTGTGCTATAGCACGTTGTAGTAGGCCATCTCCTTCATGGCCTGCTCGGCGAGGACACTGGCCTCGGCGCCGCTGTCCACGCCGGCGTAGGTGTAGGCGTTGTCCTCGAAGTCCTCCATCTCCTGCTGGCTGTCAAGCTCGGAGGGGTCAGCGCCCGTCAGCTCCATCATGGGGTCTGCAAGAGAGGGGCACAGTTAGGCCCGGGTGCTGCCGCGTGCGAGGAGCCAGTCACCGCCATGCGGGAAGCAGATGACCTTTTCAAAGAAAAGGCTTCCCAATCATTGCTTCTGGAGGATTCTCAGCTGCCTCTCAGCTTTCCCCGGGATGCCTGAGGCTCCTGTGGCTTCTCAGACAGATCACAGACCGTCAGCCCTAACTGCACGTGGGGGTGGGTGCCGCCGTGCGGGCCCTGCAGGCCGGCCTCCAAGTCTTTGGGTCACGCTTCCACTGCCCCCTCTAAGTCACTGAGCCCTGCTTACTCCGCTGCGGTGTTTCTCACTGGCCCCCTGCACGCGAAAGCCTGCTGCGACATCATGTCCTTACAGACCACTCATTCGGCACCTGCTGCAGGCCGGGCACCTCACAGCCCTCATCTCTTCGGAGGCTCACAAGCCCATTTAGCAGATGCAAAGGCTGAGGTTCAGAGAGGTTAATCCACTTGCCAAAGGTCACCCAGTAAGTGCTGCTGTTTCGAGCCCTGTGCTGCTCTGGCTCAACTCGCAGGAGGGAGCTGTTTCTCCTCGCCCGTCCTGGCAGCATCTGTGCTTCCCACTGGCTCCACCCGGTACCCCGGGCCCGGCTCTCCAAGGACAAATGTGCACCCAAGGTAGGTTCACCAGGACACATGAGGCAAAAATGCTTAAGAGACCTCTTGTAATTTTATCAAGTTGCAATCTTGTTACAAAGATCTGGGGGCCCCCTGGGAGGCCAGCCGGGACTGCGGCTGACCCCATGTGCGCTCTGGCCCTGTCCACTGAAGAGATGTGTGTAGCAGCACCCTGTCCTCTACCCATTCCATGTCAGCAGTGTCACCCCAGCTGTGACAACCAAAAATGTCTCCAGACATGGCCAGATGTCACCTAAGGGCACACTCACCCCTAGCTGAGAACCAGTGCTCTAAAGGTAATCCCATCCCATGTCAATTAGTGGTTCAGGAATAGAAGGTGACCCAATCCTGGCCAGGGAATCACAAGGAGAGGCCTGCTAGTAAGTTCTTACGATGTTCTCACTGGTTTTAAAGAGCTCAGGGGAGCAGGCTCTAACTCTTCTATTGAGCTTCTACAAGGAAGCTCATCACCCTGATGGCCACTGGCAGCCATCTTGTGACCATGAGGAAAAACCACAGCAGTAGCTGTGGACAGAGGAAGCCCAACCCTGATGTCATCGTTGAGAGCTGAATCAGCCAACCCTGAAGATGGCTAGACTTCAAGTCATTTTTTTTTTTTTTTTGAGACAGAGTCTTGCTCTGTTGCCCGGGCTAGAGTGCCATGGCGTCAGCCTAGCTCACAGCAACCTCAAACTCCTAGGCTCAAGTGATCCTTCTGCCTCAGCTTCCCAAGTAGCTGGGACTACAGGCATGTGCCACCATGCCCGGCTAATTTTTATATATATATATATTTTTAGTTGTCCAGCCAATTTCTTTCTGTTTTTTTTTAGTAGAGATGGGGTCTCACTCTTGCTCAGGCTGGTCTCGAACTCCTGACCTTGAGTGATCCACCCGCCTTGGCCTCCCAGAGTGCTAGGATTACAGGTGTGAGCCACCATGCCTGGCCCCCTTCAAGTCATTTCTTAATCTATGTCCTTGTTGTGTAAGTCAGTCCGAGCAGCGGCTGTGACTTGCGCCCATGGCATCCAACACCCTGTGAGTCTTCTTGACAAAGCCGATTGTACCAAATCTTACAGACTGGGCTGTTTCTTCCTCAAATCTTAATGCCACAACCTCATGCTATACAGCTGGTCATAAGAATAAGCTAAATAAAGCACCCTGAGAAAATAGCCACCCTCCCATCTCTGCACACAGCCCCCACTTTGTTTATTAAGTCTACTGGTCTTGCCCAGTTGGCTCCAAAGAATAGTCTGTGCCATTTTTTACATGGACATGGATCCACCTCCCAAATTAGAGCCCCAGAGTTTGCTAGGCGGTTCCATTTAGGATGTATACTGCCTTCCTCTTGCAGGAGCGTCACGCCCGGCTTCTCAGACCACGGCTCCGCGTGAGAGGAGCACCGGCTATTCCAGGGCCGACCCCTGTCCCCGTCTCACCCGGCACAGGAAGGAAGAGAGCAACCCTAGGCACCCCTGGTTACGGACCCCATATGGAGAGAGCTTGCACCTTAATGATCCCTGGGAACGAGGTGTGCAAAGAGTCTTTTTTTTGTTCCTCAAAGGGATTACCTGGTAAAAACCAGAAAACCTGCTAGACAAATTTTAAAAGAGCTGTAACTTTGACAGTCTTTTGATGGCCTGGTTATTTCCAAAACAGCAAGGTCTGTTCTGGTCCTTCCTGGTGGGTAAGCTGCAGGGCAGGACCACGGGAGCAGCAGTTCTTAAACTCTCCTGTACATGGAATCACCCAAAGTGCTTAAAAAAAAAAAAAAATCCTGATTCCGGGTCACATTCCAGATCACTGACACTCAAATCTCTGGAGTTCAGACTCAGGCCTCAGCATTTTAAAAATCCCTCAGGTGACTTCCCACATGCAGCCAATTTGAGAGCCCGTCTCTAGAGTCTGACCAAAGGTTCTGCAAGGGAGGTCCCTGCACTCAGCAGCTTCAGTAAGACCTGGGAACCTCTTGGAAATGCAAACCCTCAGGCCCCACCCCAGCCCTCAGAATCTGCAGCCCTGGGTGGGCCCAGCCGCCTGCCCAGCGCCCCTCCAGGATTCCCGCACTACTCTAGCTCAATGCCTCTCAAACTTCACTGAGCACAAGCCCGCCTGAGGATCTGTCTGAAATGCGATTCTGACTCAGCAGGTCTGGGGTGGGGCTGAGAGGCTGCATTTTTAGCAAGATCCCAGGTGGTGCCCATGTTGGTCCTCTGACCGCATTTTGAGTAGCAAGGAGCTACAGAGAGCATCTATGTGCCGCCAGCAGCGTTTCATTCTCACCTACTGGAAGCAGCCTTAATAGACAACTGAAAAACAAAACAAAACAACAACTGGGACAAGTGTTTCTGCCAGAAAACCCAGGCCATTCACTGGTCAGCTGCTCCACAGCCACAGTCAGGGCTACTGCAGCCATCTCAACCCCTGACTGGTTTCTAGTAAAGGGGCCCCTATGGCAAGTCAACTCACCTGGGTACTGCCAAGGCACGTTCCCAGCTAGCGTGCCTCAGAAGGAGCACCAGAAATAGCTCCACGCTGGAGAAGGAGCCTTCCTGAAGCACTATCAGCTCCCTCCTGCCTGTAGAATAGCTAAACCACCCCCACCCCACAATGAGGCCAGAGAGATCAGCTGTTAGCTCTATTGTGGTCCGACGTAGGTGCTTTTAGTACTGACCAGTGCTGGGAGGGAGAGGCTATTGCTAACACTTGGGGATGTTTTATAACAAACAGCCTCTGAAACTTCTACCAACTGCTGAGGTATAGGATCCTGTCTAGAAATTTCTTCCAGATCTTAACGACAGGACCATCCGACCCTCTCCTGAACACGTGGGTTACTTTCTCTTTGGCAGGCACCGTGAAGAGCATGACTGATGGTGCTACACTCTGCCCTGGCTGCTGGGAAGCTCAGAGCTCCCCTCTGCACGCCCGTCAGACCTCCCACGGGGTACTCGGAGTTGTGACCTCACCTAGCTCGCCCTTATCTTTCCAGCTGCCATTTTTTCCCTTTTATTACTTTTTTTTGAGACAGAGTCTCACTCTGTTACCCATGCTCGAGTGCCGTGGCATCTGCCTAGCTCACAGCAACCTCAAACTCCTGGGCTCAAGCGATCCTCCTGCCTCAGCCTCCTGGGTAGCTGGGACTACAGGCATGCACCACCATGCCCAGCTAATTTTTTCTATATATTTTTAGTTGTCTGGATAATTTCTTTCTATTTTTAGTAGAGACGGGGTCTCGCTCTTGCTCAGGCTGGTCTCGAACTCCTGACCTTGAGCGATCCTCCTGCCTCGGCCTCCCAGAGTGCTAGGATTACAGGCGTGAGCCACTGCACCTGGCCCCTTTTATTACTTTCTTTCCCATCCACTTATTTTAAAAGTTATGTCATGGTAATGAGATAAAGTGTTACCTCCTATGTGTCGTGATCTTGCCCGAGTTACCTAACTTCCCTGTCCTTCAGTTTCTGCATCTGTAAAATGGGAATAACAGAGCTAACCTCACTTTGAGGATCATATGAGTTAATAAAGGCCTGGCACACAGTTAGAACTCAATAAATGTTAGTTATGTTTTTATTATTATTGTTTATGTGAGCCCATCGAAGTCCTTTGAAGAAGACATAAATATCCCATCATTATCGCCATGATGGCCCTGCAGGGTCCCCCCCTCTCCAGGCCTGAGCCCACCCTAACGAGGTCTCAGCCTTGGCCAGCCTCCCCACTCCCTTAAGTGGACAGGCAGCTCCTGAGTGCGCCATGTTGGTGTCATTCCTGCTCTGTCCATTGCGCATGGCCCACCCACCTTGGCTGTCCAGGCCGATGTCCATGACGCCATGCTTGACCTTCATGTGCCGGCTCAGGTTGCCCTTGAGGTTAAACTTGCTGGAGCAGTAGGGGCACTTGAAGGGCTTGCTGCCTGCGTGCAGATGCATGTGGCCCAGCAGGTTGTACATGCGGTTGAAGGACTTCCCGCACACCTGGAACACGCCAACCCGGCGCCATTAGCCTGTGGAGAGCCCGCCTTCCCCAGAACCCCAGCCCGCTCCCACCTCCGTGGCCAGGCCACAGTCCCACTCAGCATGGACAATGCTCTCCTTGTCCTTTTTTATGTGACTCCAGAAGCCCACGGGGCATAGAAACAAGCCATTCCCTGCTGGTCCTTACTCCCGTGGGTCTGCCCCGCTCTCTAAGCTGGAGTCACCGCAAACTCAGACCCAGCGTGGATCCCCAGCGGCACTGAGTCCCAGGCCTGGGCTTTCTCTGTGGCCGCACCGCGACCTTCACTCTCTCCCCAGTTCTCAAGAAACACAACGTCAGCAGCTTTTAAGATCCGAACCCCCCTGCCCACCCTAAACCCCCAAGCCCAAAGCCCAGGCTAAGTTCCACCCAGCCAGGGCTCCCCTTGCGCACACTGGCTATGCAGTCCTGTGCACGCCACGCCAGGCCGCCCGTGAAGAGGGCGTGGCCCCGTACCTTGCACTTGAATGGCTTCACGGGCGAGTGTACAATCATGTGTGTCTTGAGGGTCTGCTTCTGCACGAAGGTCTTGAAGCAGATGTGGCACTGGTAGGGCCGGACGCTGGTGTGGATCAGCATGTGCCGCTTCATGTTCGCCTGCAGGGTGAACTCCCGGCCGCACACCTCGCACTTGAACTCCTTCACGCCCTGCGGGGGAGGGGGATGGTCAGGGCCACACGATGGGCACAGCCTCAGGGAAATGTCTCTTTTCAAGGGGATTCGGAACCGCTACCACTTGTTTAAAGCCACCGGAAGGATGTCAGGGCAGAGCCACTTCCTCCAGGGAAGCCTTCCGGCGACAGGCAGACACGGGCTGTGCCTTGTTGTTCCTATCCACACGCCTGCTGTCTCCTGCCCCGGGGTGGGCGTGCACCTAGGTCTGCGCCAGCACGCCGAGGCAACTGTGTGCTCATTCATTCATTCAGCAACCGTTTACTGGGCACCCGCTACAAGGTGGCACCATGCTAGGCACCAGGGGCCTGGGGTCAAGACACACAGTCTGTCTGGTGTCTGTGACCGTTTCATCAGACCGAGGACGTATGTATTATGTTGACCCTCAGTGCTGTCTCTTGGTGTTCTTTTTGGTTCACGGAACCCTTTGAGAACATGATTAAAGCTATGGACACCCCAGAAAAAATGACACTTAGGTCTGTGTAGAATTTCAAAGGTTCTCAAACCCCCAGAGCCCCTCCATTGACCCCTTGAGAGGGTGTTTTCCAAACCTCCCTGGTGGTAAGAGCCACCTGCAGTTCTTGTCCAACATGCAGCCTCGCAGGCTCTTCCCAAGAGTCTGGGTCAAGGGGCTAGGAACGGCCGGGAGTGTTTATGCTCAACAGTGCCTCGGGTGATCCTCATCTCCGATAGATTTGGAACACTCGGTCCCAGAAGACACAGACTCCAGGCCGGGGTGGGGAACCTGTGGCCTTCTGATTTCAAGATTGCTCTTTTTAAGGCATCAAATGAGGCAAGAAAAGCTTCATCTTTCTCCTCTGCACCCCTTTTAACAAAAGGATTTGCTCTATAAAATTTGGGTTCAGTCAAAAGGCCACACTCGGCCGGGCGTGGTGGCTCACGCCTGTAATCCTAGCACTCTGGGAGGCCGAGGTGGGTGGATTGTTTGAGCTCAGGAGTTC
>RJWJ010042446.1:0-13043 GCA_004363605.1 Indri indri | reverse complement strand
CAGTGTTATTTCCATGAGTTAGCTTCCTGCCAATGAACATTTTTGAATTTTTTAAATTCTCAGGTAATGACCTAAATAGATTTTCAACCTGGAAAATTAATTTTTAATCTCCTATTGCAGGATATAAATTTGTAATCTAGGGAAACAGGTTTTCTTTCCTCTGAGTTATTACTACTGTGGTCCAGTCTTAATTAGCCAGAATGAATGATGTGCTTTAAGGGTTTTGGGGTTTCCTGTGTCCTGCTCCTTAGACTCCCACGTACAGAGGTCTGTCCCTACTGCTTAGAGAGTGATCCAAGTGTAATATGCTGGGAGGCCTGAGTAAATGGATGTGAGAGAGCCCCACCACTAAAGTCATCACTAACAGAGGTACTACATGACCAATTTAGTAGTTATAGGATTTGGATTTGTGGAGCACTGGAGAGTAAGAATCATTTGATTTTTCTGGCAACTCTGTGCAGCAGGTGAGGATGATAATATTAAGTTTATAGAAATAAAGAGAATAAGGTTTAGGATGTCACGTAAGTTTCCTAGGGTCATTTAACTAGAGAATGGCAAAACAAACCCTAGTCCCAAAACTTACTGGTAAATTTCTAGGATGTTAAGTAAAATCAAGGTAGCCCTAGGTGAACTCGGTATTTCATTTTATGGTAATTCCTAATGTAATTTGAATTTTTAAGCATTTTTCTACCATGAAGGTGGGACATAATTACTTTCCTTGCCTTTGACAACTGCATAAAGCTGTTGGTCTGTATGGCGCCTACTAATTGAGAGTAGAAAAATAAGAGCTATTTAGAGGCATGAGGTTGCAAATACTAATAAATTAAAAATATGTAGTACAGGAATGAAATTAAACCTTCAAGCAACCAATACCAGCCAGGCAGAGTGGCTTACACCTGTAATCCCAGTACTTTGGGAGGCGGAGGTGGGAGGATCGCTCGAGGCCAGGAGTTTGAGACCAGCCTGGGCAACACAGCAAGACACCGTCTTGCAAAAAATAAAAAATTAGCAGGCTGTAGTGTGTGAGACTGTAGTCCTAGCCACCTGGGAAGCTGAGGTGGGAGAACTACTTGAGCCCAGGAATTCAAGGCTGAACTCCAGCCTGGGTGACAGAGCAAGAGCCCATCTCTAAACAAACGAACAAACAAACCAAATACAACATTAAAAAAACACACTTTTAGAAGTTTGCCATTGCATCATCATGGTCATTATCTGTATTCAAATACTGAATGACACAATTCACATTTTGGGGAGGAAGGGATACAGTCATAAGAAAAACTGTCTATGTAGACATCTCAAAATGACCAACTCTAAATATTATATAACAAAGTGAGACGTATAGTAAATTCAGATTCTGAACTAATTTCCTGGCAATCTTTTGGATTTGCTATCGAAAATCTCAAACACATGTTTTGTTGATTTGACAGATTTCCTTAGTTTGAAATTTCTCCTCGGAAGGTAAAGAAAAATGTCATTGCTGTAACAGAAAGATTGAGCTGGATTCTTTCATTTAAAAGCAGGAATGCTTTTGATGTTTTAGATAAAGACATTCCAAATCACTTCATTTCCTTTAATAATCTTCATGTCAACTTGTTTAGAGCAAACTGTAATTGGCTTCTCAATAAGCCAGAGAAAAAAATCATTAATGTCCACTCCAGAGTGAAAAGAACAAAGTAAGCCATGCCCCTTTCAGGTGAGAGAATTATTGTCTTTACAGAGCCCTTAGCTCCCATCCTGGTCCATATCCCACTTAAAGATTATAAAGACAAGGTACTTTTGGGGAAGAGTAATTCTGTACAGAGTTTCCCTTCTGGTGTAGCAAATCCATGAATTCTCTCTCTCCTGTGATAAGCTGAGCTGGGACTCGTTAGCACATCTTCATATCCACTCTTCTTGGAGTACACATCTTCTCCTGTGGGGGAAAAAGAGTGCATGTTGTCCCCAATAAAAGTGTGAACTCTTTGAGTCTAGAAACTCATTCATCTTTTCAGAAACCAGCATAGTGTTTGGCATATACAGAATGAGTTAAACGGCAAATGAAAAGATGATTTATGTTTAAGAATTTTTGGATACAGCTACTACATTTCCTTGAATGAAAGCCAGTGATAGGCATTGCTGAGCGATGACTACTTTATGTGAAGGTTTAGAATGAATGGGTAAGAGTCTAGGTGTTTTCTAATGCTACAAGAAGCTTATGAAGACTTAAGAGAGTTGGGCTATTTCAGGTCTGAGATACTTAAGAGCAAAACATAAACAGGAAGAAAGCAGCCAGCTGCCTTTTGGCATGTTGCAATGACAAAATTCAGACATCACTTAGAAAAACAACTGACTGCAAATATTCTTCTGAATAAGCAAGAATGGAAGCTGGGGAAAGCTTCTGAAAACATTTCATACTGGGACTTTTCACAGCTTTCCCAACCTTGGCAGTTTTAAGAGAAATGTTTTATGTGGTCTTTGGTCTCTGCTTACAAAATATGGCAGCCTATTCTTGAACACAAAGAGGTGTTTCAGGATGTCTGGTAAGTGAATAGTGGTTTGCCTTCTTGACTCTTTAAAATGTATAAATTAAACAGATCATGAAACCATTTTTTGTTTTCCGGTGTTAGTAATGACCTATTTCTTAGCACTCTCTTTTCTGGTTTCTATTCTTACCTTCTAAAGAGACTTTCTCAGGTGTCAAAAATGATATTCTTTTTTTTGTTAGCCAAACCAAAAGCCTTCTGTTGGCCTTTGTTTCCCATGACCTTGTATGAATGAATACCTGATCCTTCTTGTAATCTCCTCTGTTCTAATTTCCAAGACATCACACCCTTCCAGACTCTGCCTACTTCTTTGCCTTAATAGTTACACTGTTTTCCTTCACAGCTTCTCTTATTCCTCTTAACTCATTACTCTGAGAACTTCCTCAGGCTCAGTTTTCGCCTTCTAGCCTCTTTTTACATTCTTCCTAAGACAGCTGATCTACTCAAGCCTGTGATCTTTCCTCTTTGCCATGTGGATGCTCCCAAATTTGTGTTGCTATATAGTCCATGCCTGCACAGGACATTTCCTTTGGTCAGGTCTCCCCCAACTGGACTTAACAAGCCTGAAACAGAGCTCATTGTCTTAACCCCTGAACCAAGATCCTCTTCCAGTTGTTCCTTCTCAACAGAGGAACATTCTCCTGTAGCTAATTCTTTCCCTTCCTTCTTCATAACCAGCTAGGCACCCAATCCTGGAGATTTTTTCATTCAAATGTCTTTTCTGTTTCTTCCTGCCTCTTTTGCGTGCACCACCATTGCAGAAGTCACACCCAGATTATTGCACTAATTTTCTGGCTGGTCACAAAGGACTCATCAACATACTGCTCAATCAATATACCTGGTTTTCTTTTCCTTTCCAGGGTAGTTGCATTATGGTACCCACCTGATCAAATATCTTTACCACCTTTATTTCCTTCAAGAGAAAATCGAAATCTTCTGTGTGTTTAATGGTAAGTTCCAGGGACTGGAAGTAGTTGGTTTAGCAGGATTAAAGAGAGGAAGAGGGAGAGGGAGGGAACATATGCACAACATGAGGCCTGGGAGGTCTCGAGGCCCAGGAGGGCCACGCTAAAGATTGATTTTTATCCTAAGGTAAATATAGAGTCTCTAACGTATGTTAAGAAGTGAAGGGTATATGTGCAACATGATCAGTTTGCATTAAAAAAAACCCTCTCCAATTGCAGAATAAAGAATTGGTTGCAGGGTGACAATAATGAAAGTAGAGAAACCAATTAAGAATCTATTGCAACACAGTAGTCACCCCCTTATCTGTGGGGGATATATTCCAAGACCCCTAGTGTGTGCCTGAAACCTCAGATCTCACGAAACCCTATATATACTTAATACTGTGTTTTTTTGGATATGATAACTGAGATGGCTGCTAATTGACTAACGGGTGGGTAGTGTCCACAGCGTGGATACACTGCACAAAAAGATGATTGGTGTCCTGGGTAGGAGTTAGAGGGAACGTGAGAGATTTTATCATGCTACTGAAAACTACTGAAAATGACACACAATTTAAAACCTATGGATTTGTTTCTCTAAAATTTCCCATTTAACATTTTTGGGCTGCAGTTGACCCCAGGTAACTGAAACCTTGGAAAGAAAAACCATGGATAAGGGGTGGCAAGCGGTGATGATGGCCTGTGCAAGGTAGTGGTGAGGGATCTAGAGAGAATTTGATGGATTTCAGAGGTATAGAAAAGATAGAGTTTCAAGGCACTTAGAATGTAGAAAGAGACACTGACATAGAAAAAATGAACATGTAGTGAGAAAATAAATAAATGGGACTTAATTAAATTAAAAGGCTCCTGCACTTCAAGGGAAATAATGAACAGAGTAAATAGACAACCTACAGAATGGGAGAAAATATTCAGAAACTATACATCCAATAAAGGGCTAATATCCAGACTCTACAAAGAACTCAAACAAATTAGCAAGAAAAAAAAAATGAACAACCCCACTGAAAAGTGGGCAAAAGACAAGAAGAAAAGTTTTTCGAAAGAAGATAGACAAATGACCAACAAACATATGAAAAAATACTTAACATCATTAATCATCAGAGAAATGCAAATTAAAACCACAATGAGATAGCACCTTACCCCTGTCAGGCTGGCCATTATTAAAAAGTTAAAAAACAATAGATCCGGGAGTGGATACAGAGAGAAAGGAACACTTATACACTGTTGGTGGGACTTCAAATTAGTACAAACTCTATGGAAAACAGTATGGAGATTCCTCAAAGAAATAAATGTGGACCTACCATTTGATTCAGCAATCCCAAATCCCACTACTGGGTATCTATTCAAAGGAAAAGAGTCATTTTATCAAAAAGTCACCCACACTTGAATGTTTATCACAGTACAATTCACAGTTATAAAGATGTGGAATCAACCTAAGTGCCCATCTATTCATGAGTGGATAAAGAAAATGTGGTATATATACAAAGCATGGAGTACTACTCAGCCATAAAAAGGAATGAAATAATGTCTTTTGTAGCAACTTGAATGGAACTGGAGTCCATTATCCTAAGTGAAGTATCTCAGGAATGGAAAAACAAACACCACATGTACTCTCTAATAATTGGGAGCTAAACAACGGGCACACACAGGCACAAAGAGATGTAAAGGTCGTTAGAAACCAAGAAGAAAGGAGGGTGATAGGGTGAGAGGTAAAACTTACCTATTAGGTACAATGAACACTATTCTGGTGATGGGCACAATAAAAACCCCAACTTAAGCATTATACAAGGTATAAATGTAACAAAAACATATGTACCCCCTCAATATTTTGAAATTTTAAAAAAGTACTCTAATATCTCTCTGTACTTTTTCTTCATAGCATTTACTACAATTACATATTTTATATAATTAGATTATCTTTCTGCCACATTAGGCTGTAAGCTCCATGAAAGCGGGACCACAAAACTATTTTGCTCGACACTGCACCTCAGTATCTAGCCCATAGTAGATGTTCAACAAATATTTGTCAAATGAATGACTTCCTAAATAGTCCTCAAATCAAACAGATCCAATTTCCAATTCTTTCTCCACCTCTTCTTAGCTGTGTGACCTTGAGCATGTTTCATAGCTTCTCTATACTTTAGTTTCCTTCTGTAATGGACATAATAATAAATATTACTTGATGGAGTTGCCATGAGAATTAAATGAATAATACACCAGCATCATCATTATCACCACCATATTGAGTTCTTATTATATATCCAGGTCCCAGGCCTAGAAAATCTCCTGTGGAACATAATCTATGCACACACACGCTTGAAAGGCCAGTCCTGAGATTACATATGTGCATGCGCAGGATTTCCGCTTATCTTGTGACTCAAACTCTGGCATCCCAAATCCACCAAGCACAGAGTCAGAAGAGAGCAAGAGACCAATTATTTCTTTTACATATGTGTTTGGATTTTGCCTAAGGTGTTTGTCTGGGCCCTCTAAAACCACGGCGACAGACACATACCATATATAATAAGCATAAGGCAGCAGAGCACCCGTCAAGGAAGTATGAACTTTAATGACGTGAATTAAGTGAGCATCGGAAGAGAAATCATCTTAAAGCTTGCCTTTCTTGTTACATTTTTTTTAAAATTTTCCCTTTTTCTTATTGCTAATCAACATCTTGCAGAAGCTTACCTTTCTTTGCTGTCACGACATAAAGGAAAACCATTTCTACACCATATTGTTATGTGTTATGAAAAATGGGTTCCTTTTGACAATTGCAAGTGTTCGGCACAATGGTTGCGTAAAGATGAAGTGCCAAAACACAGTCCAAAATCGAATATTCATCAAAAAAACCCAATGGTGTCTGTTCGGTGGTCCAGCGCTGGTATTATCCACCAGAGCTTCATGAAACCTGGTCTATTGATTACAGCAGGTGTCTGCTGCAACCGATCGGACAAAATGATGAGGAAGCTTGTGATTAAGCAGCTGAGATTGGTCCATAGAGACAGGCCAATCCTCTTGCAAGACAACGCTCGACATGTGTCACACGAACAATGCTGCTCAAAATACAGCAGCTGGACTTGGAAACTGTCATCCACTGTATTCACCAGACCTTGCACCAACTGACTACCACTTCTTCCAGGTTTTGGACTACTTCTTGCAAGGAAAAATATTCAATTCTCAACAAGTTGTGGAAAATACCTTTGGCGATATCATTGCTGCTCGCTCTCCAGGCTTCATTGCTGCTGGCATAAACAAACTACCATTAAGATGGCAAGGTTGTGTCACACTTTAGGCACACACTTTGATTAATTGTACTGCTTCTTGTTTGAGATAGAATAAACTATACTTTTGATTTGAAATCGGACATTTCATATTTAATGACCTAATATACTTGTGGTGTCTTGCCCAATCTGATCCAAGCTTTATCCCATTGCCTTAGCACAAAGCCTTGTACTCAACAAATACTACCTGAACTACTGAGCAGGCAAATGAATAAAGTATTTTAATTCCCAGAGTTCTTTCCAACTCCACTACAAATATGATGAATTCTTTGCTTTTATCCATATTTTAACCAAGTTATCTTAAGTGTGGGAAGGATTTGGCTTCTTGGGTCAATCATTTTGTGAACCTGGCCAATTCTTGGAATTGGCAATAATTACCCAGTAGTATTTGTATAAAATGCTAAGAACTGTGCCTGCCACATACTAAACACCATGTAAATATAACAATTATTATTGGAGTTATTACTATTTTTATTATTGCTATTATTATTACACCACTACGTATTTGCTGTTCTTGTAGGTACTGTGATAACTTGTGAGCATTATACTCAAGACTATGAAGTTAATCTATTATCTGTATTCAATAAAACGTATTAGGTAGCCATCTGGAAAAATCACTGGAATTCTTACTTCTACTTAAAATAAATTCCAGGTGGTGGAAAATTCACATTCACTCTGAATTTCACATTCGAATTCAAAGATTTGAAATGTGAAAAACAAAATCATAAAAGTACTAGATGATATATGGGATGATTTTTAATATTACCCTGGAACAGGGAAGGTTTTTCTAAGTTGAAACCAATCTCAGAGTCCATAAAAAATTTGATATTTTGTTCAACTACATAAAATTAAAAAATGTCTCCATGAGAGAAAAACATAAAGTCACAATACAATTATAATCTGGGAAAAAATTTGCAAATCATAGCAGACAAATGGTAATTTCCTTAATACTACAGTACATAAAGAGCCCAACTTAATCACTAAGGAAAAAACCAATAACTTAAGAAGCAAACTAGCTAAGGATATTTTAAAAACTATGCAAATGGCTCTTTAACATGAAGAGATGCTCGACTTCATTTATAATAAGAGAAATGCAAATTAAATGACAATGAATAACATTTTTCACCCATTATATTGGCAAAGATAAAAAATAAAAACACTGTGTCGGGTTAGCGGTTAAGGGTCAGGGGAAATAGATGTTCTCAAACATTTCTGGTGAAAGGTAAATTGATACAACTCCTAAGAAAAACAAGTTGGCAATTCTATCAAAAATAAAAATGCAAACCCTTTTGATTCAAGCCATTCTATTTAGGTAATTTATTCTAAAAACAATTATTCTCACATATACAAAATGAGGAACGTATAAGTATATTTACTGAAGCATTGTTTATAATGGCAAAAAACAGAAAACAACACATTTCCATCAGTAGGGGTCTGGTTAAATAGATTATAGTAGTTCCATACTATGGGATACTATACAGACTTCATTAAGAATAAAATTGGTCTCTATGTACTGACATAATCTGTAATGTGTCAAATTTAAAAGTGAAAAATGTACAATGCAAAACATTGTGTACAATAAGCTACCATTTGTGTAAAAATACAGTATATACTTTTATACATGTAGAATATCTCTGAATAAGAAGCATTAACAGGGTTATTTCTGGAGAGAGATACTGGCTGGCCTGGGATACAGGGGTGACAGGGAGCCCTAAGTTTCACTATATTCTCTTTGTACCTTGAATTTTTCCTTGTGAGTATATAACTAATTCAAAATTAATTAAAAATTTGTAATCTCCATCAATAGCTGCCTGATCTGGGTTTTTAAGTGATAGAATCTTAGACTTGGAAGGGACTTCAGAGGTTATCTCACCCATTTTTTTTTTTTTTTAACCAGTGCAGGAGATCTTTCTACCAGAAGAGCAGCAGAGACTCTTTTTTACTTTCTTGAACATTTAGTTTTATTTTTTAAGATACAGGGTCTCACTTTGTCACCCAGGCTGAAAGCAGTGAAGCAATCATATCTCACTGCAGCCTTGAACTCCTCGGCTCAAGTGATCCTTCTGCCTCAGCCTCCCGAGTAGCTGGGACTACAGGCATGTGCCACCATGCCCGGCTAATTTTTTCTATACAGTTTTAGTTGTCCAGCCAATTTCTTTCTATTTTTTTTTTTTTAGTAGAGATGGGATCTCGCTCTTGCTCAGGCTGGTCTCGAATTCCTGAGCTCAAACGATCCACCTGCCTCAGCCTCCCAGAGTGCTAGGATTATAGGCGTGAGCCACCGCACCTGGCCAACCCGGCCATTCTTAAACAGTTTATTAGTGGGAGCATACTCCTTGCGGATGCATAAACCTACTAATCAACTTTTGGATAAGTCTAATCCATTCCTTCTTTAATTAGTTTAAATAATATTTATTAAATATCTGATAGGCACTCGGCAGTGTGTGGTTGTTGTAATTCCTTCATTTTATAGACTCCTACATGTCTTTTTCTTTGGGATCCATTTATTTTACTTTTATTTTTCAAAGGATTACATGGGTATCCTTTAGTAGCTGGAGAATCTTTATTCTGTGATAAATATACTCTGCTGCCTCTTTTGTTTTTCATATGAAATACAGAATAGTTTTCAGACCCTTGCTCAACCACGGCAGATTTTATCTAATTTTTTTGTATGCCTTCTACGTGGTGGTACTTTGAACTGATTTCAACATTCCGTAGTGGCCAGACTGGCAAAGAACATGTATATTTTGATCTGGACTCTATATTTGTATTAATACAGCCTAATATTATGTTAGATTTTGTTAGCAACATTGTCAAAAGGCTCAAGCTGATTTCACAGCAAAGAAGAGTCAGTAAAAGTAAAAAGACAACCTACAGATTGGGAAGAAATATTGGCAAGTCATATATCTGATAAGGGACTTTTATCTAGAATATGTAAAGAACACTTGCAACTCAATAATAAATAGAAAAATAACTCAATTAAAAAATAGGCAACAGATTTGAGTAGACATCTATCCCAAGAGGATATACAGATGATCAATAAGCATATGAAAATGTGCTTGACATCATTAGGCATTAAGGAAATGAAAATCAAAACTATGAAATACCACTTCATACCACTATTATTGCTATAATAAAAAAGACAGACAACAGTAACTGTTGGGGAGTAGGTGGAGAAATTGAAACCCTCATACATTGCTGTTGGGCTTGTGAAATGGTGCAGCCACTTGGGAAAACAATCTGGCAGTTCCTCAGAAACTTAAACATAGAGTTACCATATGACCTAGCAATTCTGTTCCTAGGTATTTGCCCAAGAGAACTGAAAATATATGTACAAAAACTTGTACATGAATGTTCATAGCAGCATTATTCATAATAACCGAAAAATGAAAACAGCCCAAATGTAAACAACTAATGAATAGATAAACAAATATAGTATACCTATACAATGAAATATTATTTGACCATAAAAAGGAATGAAGTACTGATACATTCTACAATATGGATGAGCCTTGAAAACGTTATGATAAAAAGCCAGTCACAAAAGATCACATATTGTATGATTCTCTTTATATGAAATGTCCAGAACAGGCAAAGAGTAGATTAGTGATTGCCAAGTGGTGGGAAAGGGGAAATGGGAGATGACTACTAATAAGTATGGGTTTCCTTTTGGGGTGATTAAAACATTCTAAAATTTGACTGTGGTGATGGTAGCATAATTCTGTTAATATACTAAAAACCACTGATTTTTACATTTTAAAAGGGTGAATTATATGGTACATGAATTATCTCTCAATAAAGCTTTTTTTTTTTTTTTGAAGTAGAGTCTGTAGTTCAGGGATTCTTCACTATCTCGTGCCATGAATTCCATTGGTATTCTGGTATAGTAGTCCTTCTTTATTAAATACAAAAATAAAATACTCAGGACTACTATCCTACTTTGTTTTCTGTTGCTTATAACAGAATACCTGAAACTGGGCAAGTTATTTATTTATTTATTTTTCTCTCATACCTCTTTTATTTATTTACTTATTTTTTAAATTTCAGAATATTATGGGGGTACACATGTTTTGGTTGCATGAATTGCTTTTGTTCAGTGAGTCAAAGTTATAAATGTGTCCATTACCCAGATAGTGTGTATTGTACCCGTTAGGTGTAAATTTATCCATTCCCTCCCACCTGCTTGATTTCCACTGAATTTTACTACCATATGTGGGTGGATTAATAAAATGTGGCTTATATATACCATGGAGTATTACTCAGCCATAAAAAATGGTGAATGAATACCTTTTGTAACAACCTGTGCGGAACTGGAGACCATCCTTTCAGGTGAAGTACCACAAAAACAAACACCACACGTACTCACTACGAAATTGAAACTGGGTAATTTATAAAGAAAAGGAATTTACTTTTTACAGGTATGGAGGCTGATTAGTCCAAGGTCAGGGGGCCACATCTAGTGAGAGCCTTCTTGCTGGTGGGGACAGTGTTCCGAGACTGTGCAGGGTGTCACATGACAAGGGGACTGAGCGTGCTAACATGCTAGCTCTGGTCTCTCCTCCTCTTCCTATAAAGCTATCAGTTTCACTCCCATGATTACCCATTAATCCATTAATCTATTAATGGATCAATACATTCATGGGGGCAGAGCCTTCATGACCCAATCACCTTTTAAAGGTCCCACTTCTCAATACTGCCACATTGAGAGTTAAGTTTCAACATGAGTTTTGGAAGGGACATTCAAATCATAGCAACTATGAAAGCAAATGAAGGCAATTAACTGAAATACAATTCTATTCTCAGACCCTTTCCCTTTTTGAAATATCGTCAAATCATGTTTCCATTGTTAATGTTGATTTTGAACTTTAATGCAGAGATTTATTTTTATTTAATTTCATCTTTTTTTTCATCTCTACAGTCTGTCAAGATCTTTTTCATAATGCTATTTTCATTCCACATATGTCCCTTTGAACTTCACTGAAAGTGTAATAAACATTCCTCTCTTTCCTCCATCTGAATTGTTGACGGGATTGTTGAACAGCGTATGACTAGGTTCAGACATTATGTCCCTCAACTGAAGACCTTCCTGCAGTTCAAAGTTATTACACAAACCTATATACACTTTAAATAAAGTTATTTACTGCAAACAAACAAAGTCTCAGTTACTCTCATTTAAACCATGTACCATAATTAATTTTATCTTTAAAATGTCATTCATTCATTTACCAATTAAATATACATTAATTATATGCCTGCTATGGGCTAAGACCTTTGCTAGATGCTGAAACTATAATAAGTAAAAATGACATTTTCTACCCTCAATTTTACTTGTCATCTAGTGGGGGAGATAGATACCTTCCTTGTGACAAGGGAAGCTGAGGGAGGAGCAAAGGAGATTGTTGGGGTAGCTCAGGGGCCAGAACACACAAGGCCTAACACAGCAAACTAAACATCACATGCTGACATATCCTGATATACTTCAGTGTTCTATGGTATTTTTCTGATCTTCCAATTTAATAACCCTGTCAAAAAAATTGAAGTGTAGTGAATTTGGAATAACTTTTGTCTGTGAACCCATTTTTGTCTCTCAGTCCACCCTTACTTCTTCCCAAGTACCTAAAAGCCATTGCTTTGGTAACCTCTTAAATAATTTTGCAGGAGTGTGGCATGTGGCTTGAAGGCCAGAATAAACTATATGCAACGGGAAAGAAGAATGAAGCCAGCTCACAAAGAGATGTTAGAGATGGGAAGTAGAACTAGACTAGGCAGTGTTCACAAGCCATTCTTGCACTCCATCACACAGTGAGCTTGTATTGAATAATTCTTCTTCTTCTTTCTGCTTAAAATAGTTTGACCTTTTGAGACTTGCTGTTGAAAGACTTCTAGCCAATACAGATATATTGCCATCCCCTTTTCTGGGGATGTATATACCTTCCTAAAATACAATGTGACCTCCCTTTCTCTTCTATTAGCTCTGTTTCTTTTGAACTAGACGTGCTTTTGCCTTCCATTATTATCCATTTCTTTTTGCTTTTATATTTTTCAATCCCTCTGGCACACACTTCTCTTCAAAATCCTAATCACCCTTCAAGAAAAGAAAATCTTAATCACGTCAAATAACTAAATAAACCACAAAGTCTTTCCTAAGATTGCCCGATAAAATTTGATGCTCTTTGAACTCCCCTGATATTTTATTTGTACTTCTCTTTGGGGCCTCCTTTTAGAAGTAAATATTTTAAAGACCAGGCATTGTGCCGTCTTTTTTTTTTTTTTTTTTT
>RJWJ010042445.1:0-13023 GCA_004363605.1 Indri indri | reverse complement strand
TCATCCTTTATTCCTCCCTTTCCTCGTGTGTCATGTTTGATTCATTATTTGGTTCTCTGTGTCACCTATGGCTATGTAACATTCTCTGTATCTCACTTATGTATCTTACTCACTAGAGGAGAGTGTCGTTGGTTTTGTGCTTTGTTAGAACCGTGTCTAACACATGGACATGCAATAAATATTTGTCAAGCAAAAGCTCCATGTCACTTCACCCCGTCTTGGGCATGTTGTAGCCTGAGAGGCTGTGTACCATGTGACCATCTTTGTACGCTCAAGGCAAAGAGCCAGGCAACAGACAACATGTGCAACAGTATTTCTGTTAAATTGCAAAATTATCGATCTCTTCGTAGAACTTCTTTTCTCTCATTTCTCCATTTACGAAAGAAATAGAGCAAGGAGCTAACAAGGCTGACAGATAAGGGAAAAGGGCAGTGAGACAATAACTTGATTTTAGTCCAGAGACCTCTTATTTTTTGGAGGAATTCCAGTTCTAGTGCCTCCTTTACAGACAAGTTATCTGAGCCTCACGTTTGCCAAGGCCATGTAACCAGTTAGCGCTGTTTTCATTTCTAGCCCACAGTGCTGACATGTAGACTCACTCATGTGTTCTAAACTGCAGAACCTGGGGTATGCTTTTTGTTAGACACATGTGAATTTATACACAGTGTCTTGCCCTGTTGTCACTTTTTAAATGACTATCGATTCTCAGAATCCATTCCTAGAGGAAGAATCAATCTGGTGTGGCGTACCATGTATGTGCTAATGAATTTGGCCTCATGGTATGTAGAGATTCAAGAAGGAGAGTTTTCAGGTTAACTGCATGCTTCAGAGACATGCCAAGGATTAATAAGCACATGATTTAGTCAGAGGAGCCTCTGGAAATACAAGCATTTGCTGACTGTTCGACATTTCCCACTTGGGTTTTACAATGGCCCGTATGTACTTTATCTAGGAGAGTGAAACATAAATGTGCTCTTGATTAATCCATTTGAATTCACTGTATATCAGTATCATAATTCTATTGAAAAATGAAATTTTGGAAATAGGAATATATTTTGAAAAGCATGAGGGATTCAATATTGGTCTAAAACTCCAAATTTATGACTCTGAGAACAGAATTTAAAGATATTGGTGATCTCTTGTCCTTTCAGTATGAGCCCCTACAGCAGGAGAGATTGTTGAAAGCTTTTTTTGTTGGAAGGAATCCAAGAACTTATCGATTGGGTCTCTCTTTTTATATATCAGAATCTTTACTTTAAAACCAGAAGGAAACAAATAAGTGGAGATATAGCCAGAGCTTTCATCGTAATAAACATGGACAGAAGCAAAAGTATGTTATTCAAAAAACATGCCGACTGCACAGAAAGATGGTTTTATGGCTAACTATTTAATGAAACAAATTGACAGTGGAGAATTAAAGTTTACTGGGGTTTTCTAGCAGTAATCTATCATTTACATAGAAACTCTTGACTATGTGCTGATGGCTGGGCTCAGGAAGGGAGTAGGTGAGACAAAAGAGATGCTTACTCCGTGGTGGTCAGAGAGTTATCAGTTATCAGTTTTCACCACCCATTATGTCAGTATGGAGAAATTCTTCTCTGGAAAACTCATGTTTCAGCATAAATTTCGCTTTTCCCAGAAAGAGGTTTCTGATCCTTTTAGACTAGATCCTTTTAGAAACTTGTGTCTCCCATTGAGTTTTTTCTTTATCTCTTCAGGTTATGTATCAGACTATACTGAAATTATTTCCTTTTCTGACCCACGTATTGAGGGTAAACATTGACTCTTATTTTCCACTGTGTCTTCAGCATTGTACATAATAGAGATTCACAAAATATTTGTGGATGAAATAAATGCATGAAGAAGATATGTGTGTGTGCATGCATACATGTATGTATATACACATATCAAGAACACATAATACTGAGAGGGGAATCCAGTGAGTGGTTAGAAACAAGGCATGCTTTGCGAGTTCGGATGAAGGTGGTAACAGTGAAGGCTGGGTGGGCTAGGAAGGTTGGTGAAAGGAAGCAGAGCCGTTGCTGGGCCTCAGGATATGAATGGCAGGATTTTGGTAATGATGGAGCAAGAGGAGAAAAGTGTCACCAAGATCAGAACTGGGGATAAAAGTCTATCCCAAACCTTTGTCCTTGCTTGTGCCTATTGGGTCATATCCTAGGAGTATTAACTTTTACTCTAACCTTCTTTCTCCTCTCCCCTGTTTTGTCTCATCCACACAAACATCACAGACTGTCTTCTGAACTTTTCCAGAAGCCTTTGCCACGTCATCACAACCACACTCTTCCACTGTGTGCGTCTGATTCTGAGCTGAAGATTTTGCCCAAAAGAGGATTTTATTCATCTCATCATCTCAGCAACTTCATTTTATTTTGAAATAATTTTAAATGTTTCCTCCATCTACACTATTTATTAATAGGTTTTTCTTGCTCTATTACCCCCTTTCAGTAATTAGATTAGTCATAGAAAAGATAATCTGATAGCATAGAAAAATGCTAGAAATTAACAATTAATTATCACTGTGTTCCTTCTGCCTCTCCATGTTACTGAGTAGAGAGAGAGGACATCACCAAATAAATGCCTAAGATGATGCCTCCTAATAAATAACTGCTCTAGTAGCTTAACTGCCACACTGGAGGGTATGTATGAAGGAGGCAGAAGGCCTCCGATGGTTCTCTATGCACACACCTGTGCTCACCAGTGGGAGGGGGAAAACAAGGTGTTGGCAGTGGACTTGGCTTTGAAGGAAAGGCATTACTGTATACAACCCTGAGATAAAGCAGGAAAGGTCAGTGGAGAGAGGCTGCTCAGTGGTAATAAGGAAAAGTTGCGCTGGATCCTGCCCCTGCATTAAGAGAAACTCTTGCATCTCAGGGAAATGTGTCAGCATAATTAACAAATCAGGGTAGGCTCTTAAGCCATTATTTGCTAGGACTGTACTTCAGAGTGTATTAATTAGCACATTCTTTTATTTACCCTCCCTTCCTATTGTCTAAGCTTAATACAGTAAGTCATGAATTACATAAAACCATTCATATCATATTCTGGCTATTTTTTAAGCATCAGTAAGTTGAGGGGGAAAAGAAAAGACAAAGATCTGAATACGTTTTGTTTGTGTTCCTTTGTCACAGCCAGGGGCTCAGAATGAGCTGAGAATGAGGAAAGTCTGGGGAAAAACTAAAGTTACCTCTCCCTTTCCTGACAGTCTCATGAACATGCAAGACAAAGGCAGGAAGAGGAGGGAGTTATTAATACTTGGGACTGGAATCTTGCATGGTAAACTAGACTTACCCTCTCTACGGCTTTCTTCTGTAATTATCTCTTAGCTTCAGAGAGGTGTAGTGAGCATGATATTCAGCAAAGCTTCAGAAACTAAGCTATAACACAAGTCAGATGGGCTGTTACTGAGATTGCATTCACTCAGCAGCCAACCATTCAAGGTCTGAAATAAGGTTGGTTGAAGCAAAACCCAATTTTTGTATGAGTGCCAACGTATCTTGGCAATTAGGTTCAGAGGAAGTAAATACTTTTTGTTGTTGTTGCAAAAGTGATAGCTCATTTATTAATGCATTGATTTAACCCAAAATGTAAATAATTCTAAATGCGTGTGGCTTGAGGTAAAGGGAGCTTTTCTATTTTAAAATTTTCATTTGTTCAATAACATGTTCCTTTTATTGTTTTTGTTTGGTGCTCATCCTCTGTCCATAAGCCTGTTTGTTATTGTTGGGTTTTGTTTGTTTGTTTGTATAAATAGAGAAGAGAGGACTTTCCAGCAGGGAGAAGAGCAGGCCTATAGCACTCGGCATGTGTTAGAGAAATGAGCCTTCTACCACTCACCTTGACTCCACTGACTTTGACCTTGAACTTGGCCGTTCGCCACAGGACTCTATACATTTTCACTTCACCCCTTGCAGGCAGCCACCAGGCTGATGCCAAACAACGTCACTATTTGCCCAGCTAAGGCATTTATGGCAGGTGGCTTGCTTCTGATTCTGTACTATTGCCATGGTCCGGTGAGAATAAACTAATGAGTGAGGCGTCTCAAAGGGGCACCTGGCGCCCCTCCTTCCTGATGAACGCCTGAGCTTGGCATTTTTCTCTGAGGTGGAGCATATCCAGATGGCAGCTTCTGAAGAACCAAGCCCAGCACCTGAATCAGCCCAGTTTTTCGCTCAGAATTCTTGAAGCCTGAGCCTCCCTGCCAGATGCTGACAGGAGCGCGCTCAGCAGCTGTTGGCATAGGCCTGTCCCTGGGTCCGACCTGCTGGGCCTTATGCAGAGATACACAGGGGGACAAAGAGAGACTTGGGCTTTTGGAAACTCCCCAGAAAGAAATTCTCCTCGCCTCAGGCTTGGGAGAAGATTTAGAGGCTATTTTAAGGGGTTCAACTGAGCCCAGAGAGTCCAAATTGAATAACTGAACCCACGGCTGTTATTTCTGAATAAGATTTCACTCTCATAATTACCTTCCCCTCATGCTGGGCTCTAAGAATACCCTAGATTTTGCTTTGAAGAGATTGAAATGCCTCAACTACCACAGGAGCGGGCAGCTTAACCCCAGCGGTGCATACAAATGAATGGATTCCATCGCCCACTCAGCACCGCCGCTGAGCACCGCTCCACAGCCCGGGTCTGCGCTCTGGGCTCCTCCAGGACGGCGCTGAAAGCAGAAATTGTAGAGTTATGAAATGAGACGACCGGTGCTGCGCCCGGGTAAACAAAGGGACTGTCTCAGGGAGTTCAGAGGAAGGGCCTTTAGTCCAAGATGGCCTTGAACCAAGCCCTCCCAAAAGACATGACCTTGAGCTGTGCCTGCAAGGTGAGCGCCAGGTGCGGGAGAGAGAGCAGAGGTCCGAGGCTGTGCACCTGCTCCGGGGAGAGAGAGCTTTGACTTGCACCACAAACCTAAGCTCGCTGTGTGTGAAGAGTGTGCTGAGACCTTTTCTTCCCCTCATCCTGTTGTCTCTGATGGCTGTTGGTGTGAGGGGTTGACAGTGGCAGAGATGTGTATTGGGTTAGCTTTAGGATACAGTTTTGCTATTAATAAACAGTAAAGCAGGGGCTCTTTCGTCTTGTGATCCTATTATCTTTTGCAACCTTGAGTATTTCTGCATCCCAGACATAAATGCCACAGACAATTGTATTCCATGTCAGGTAAATCTGGGGGTCCAATGGAATTTAGAAGAAAGTTTCAGGTTATTATGTATGTCTGGTTTGGGTGAAAGTATGAAGAAAAGAGTGTTTCATGAACAGTCAAGAGATCCAAATTTAAATGCTGGCTCTGACAATACTAGCATTTAATTTCCCCAGTGTGCTTCTTATCGTCAGTAAAATGGGCTCGATAACACCCGGTCTCTTTTTCCCGTAAGTAGTAATGAGATCAAAATGAAATGATCTATCTCAAAGTGCTTTGTAAACCATAAAGTGGCATACTAAATTGTAGTATTATACACAAAAATGTGATACACAGAATGCCACAGAACTGTACACTTAAAATGGTAAATTTATGTGATGTATATTTTCCCACAATAAAAGATATTTTAAAAGTATAATTTTTATTATCTTTCACTGGGTTGACCACCAAGTGGTGAATGAAAGTGTTCTAACACTGAAGTCTCCAAAACTTTTGTGATCACAAACCTCTGGTGGTAAAAAATGTATATATGCATTTATTTCTAAATTACTGATACATATTATTCTACTGAAAAGCGATATACATTATAAAACAGTGTTGCAAAGGATGAGCTACAGAAAATAAAATATTTAAATATTGAATGTATTTATTATTAGTTTCATTTATTATTAATAACACTTTTAAAGAGAGCACTGCGATTTTGATTTGCTATTAACATCTTGTTTTAAACATTTTGTTATACAGCAATCTGAAGATATTACTGTAAGTTCACTTTATTTCATTGTTCAATATTAATAGCTGGAAAAAATATCTCACAGGGAAATGGAAGGCAGATATTATTGAATAAACATATTAAATTATGATACTAATTTTCAATCAAATTCGATAATTGTACCCATGTTTCTCTTTAAATTTTCTTAGTAAATTTCCATCATCCTGGATGTCAGTCACTTGTTCAAGCAAAAAAATTGGAAGGTATTGCCTTACAATATTTCAACAAATTAATTTAAAACTCACTAAAAGGCTTCATTTGAAAGATTGCTTTTAACAAGTTATAAAATCTTAATTTCAAGTTTGCTTGTGTGGAAATGAGAAGCATTGTAATTGGCATGCTTTGTTTTCAGTAATAAAATTGTATAACGATGGAAATGTTTTCAAACATTTGGTTTTTCAAATGTTTTCATCTCAGGACAAATTTTTTTCTCTTTAAAATAGTTTTTGTCACTCATTCCTCAAAAATCACCTTTACAATTCAAGGACAGATTAACTGCATTCATTTTGTCACTAGTTTTTGTGACATAACAACACTATACTTGTCCTCACAAAATACTTAAACATTTGAAATACTTGTCTTTAGGTTGAAGAAAAGTGTCAAGTCATATAAAAATATAAGGAAAGCTTAATTTTGAATAGTTTCTGGATATTACCTAAATATATAAAAGTTCCATCCTTTCTTCCTGTGCCCTAATGAATCATAAGGCTTGTACACACCCTATTTTACAGCCCCTGCTCTAATAGTTGAGAAAAGTACAACTCTCCCTACCTGTTGGGAAGCCAGGAAATTGCTGCATATAAGAAGGCATGCGATGGTTGGGTTTGGGTCCTATCTTCTTTGTTGAAGAAAGTATGTCACAGAAGAAGATGGGTATTCCACCTTCCCTCTTCAGCCTCTATTTATCTCACTATTCACTGAACCACCCAAACTCCAATCTTCAGTGAGGTCATTTCCTTCTTACCTGTCAATCACCCTTACTCCCATCCTACCCCCTCCACCCCACAACATTATACGTAGGTTCCCAAGATCCCAATGCTTTAGAAATGGCTTCCCAAACTTATTTACTCTTAAAATTCATCACTAATTAGAAGTTGAAGTCATACAATTTTGTGACTCTGTGTTTCTGTAAAAAGGATAAAACTATACTTCAAAGGTCCCTTCTAGCTTTAACAATCTGTCTAAATTCTTTGACTCTCCCTGAGCTAAGATGTACCAACTGGTAATTAATTGGAATGCTTGCATTAGTTCCCCTATATTGTCAATGCAAGTATTTTTATTGCATTGTAAGTTAATTTATAACTATTTGCTAAAAATATTTTTTGAAGAGCATAGGAAACCCATAATTTTTCATTTAGTATTCTCAACAACTTCTTAGCATTCTTAGATTTGGAACAGATTAATGTATGTGTTTCTTATGTAGCATGACATTTTGATAAATTCAAACCCATTATTATTGACCTTGGTTACACTGATATGACATTTAACATTTATAAATTGGCATTGCAATTATTTGAATGCATAGAATTATAACAGCAGCTAACATGAATTCCTACCTAAGTTCTGGCAGGAAAAGAGTTTAATAATAATAATGTGATAATAACCATGGCAATAATAATGAGTTGCCTTGCCTTAGATTCATAGTTTTATAGAGTTGGGTGCACTCAGTGTAGATACTATTAGTTGTGTGGACAGAAAAGGAAGTGTGATCCTGGGAAGCATAACCAAAAATAAATAACAAATATTTATTGGGTGTCTACTGCAAGGCACCCTACTAGGTGCATGTAAATGTTTGTTTAATCAGTAGGTTAGGGACTTGGAGTATTCCAGCCCAGTAGAGATACAGTTTATCCATGGTATGAGTTTCAGTACTGCTCGGAGGATTCAAGCCTCTCTAGACAGACTTGAGCTTTCCCAGGTAAAATTTTGAATCCAGCTTTTGAATGGGCTTCAAAGATCATGGTAATTCAGGGTTAGGTCAGAGGACCTCCTGTTGCTTTGTCTGGAATTATAAAAATCAAAAGATGATTTAGGTCCTTGGAAGTGTCATGAATTGGGAGTGATCAGAATTTACCATCTTCTTTTGTCTCAGCACTGAAAACCCTGCATCCAGGAAAACCCCTCTATCTCTGGCAAACTGGAATGTTTAGTCACTCCAGGTCTAGTTGGGTTTTGGGGAATAAGAAGTGAACGTGGATTTTGTTGAACAGGTAGCAGCTTCTGCTAAACCAGCTTAGATTTCATGGTCGAGCATTACAACTCTTCCCTTGAAAATGGGAACTCTTCAATTCCCGTCTTGCTCACCATCATTTTCACATGGCAAAACCCCAACCTTGGATGAGCCAAACAACAGCACAATTCTAGCTAAGTACCTAAAGGTTGCTGGAGATAATCGTGTAACTTTTCTCACTCTTCTTACTGTAAACCTCGAATGGGAATTTATATTTCCATTAAATTCTCCCGTAAGTTCACTTCTTCACTCTTTCAGAAGCCTATTGCACACCTGTCTTACGTTCTAACCTCCAATATCCATTCTCAGCCCACTGTCAACTGATGACTAAGTAATAATTCACTGAAGAAAAATAGATGTAATCGTGGGTCAACAATCTCATCTTCTAACTGTACAACCGAACAGTCTTCCTGGGTCTCCCCACCTAACTCTGCCTCCTTTCTTGTTGCCATGCAAAAATGCATCATTGCTCCTATAAGGGGTTAACCCTTATACTTTTGCCCCTTTTCAGTTTCCTCTACTGTCTGTCCTTTTGGGTGATCTCTAAACACTGCGATGCTGCAAAGTTCAGCGTAGAGCCTTCTCTATCTACATTTTCTCCATATGTGATTGCACCTTGACCTGTGTCCTTGAATACCTCCCATAGGCAGATGACCCCAAGTATGTATCTACTAGCCATGATCTCCAACTAAACTTCAAAAAAATCTCCAGTTGTTACCAAAAGCTGGGCACTTGTCCTCAAGGCTGCATCAGAAGAATGAGATCAAGAGGTTGGAGAAGAAGGAAAGAGAAGTTTACTATTTTGTCAGCAAAGGAGGAAAAGTGGTAGACTCTTGGCTTAAAACCCAAATTTCCTGAACATAAGCATAAATACAGAGCTCTTAAAGGGAGGGCCCTCAGTTCTAGGCTATTGTGGTTAACAATTCTAATTGTCCCATTTCTGCCTATTTCTACTGAAGACAAAGTCTGTGACCTCGCCCACCTGGGGGATCTGTGCTGAGCCTGGGATGGCTAAGCTGTCTCCTGTAACACGAAAAACAAGACATTCCCCTGCCCCTTCTGACCACCTGCCTGAGGCAGGGATGCAGGCCAGGCCGCAGTTCCCAAAAAGAGTGGGGGAAGTTTTAAAGAGACAGAAAATATTTTTGCCATTTTCTTTTTCAGGCCATTCCCTCTGTACACAATTGGATGTTTAATAAACACCTCAAGGATAATAGTTAGATAAAATATATTTTAGTGTTTCTCTGCAAACTAGATCCCTTTTGTGAATAGCCACATCTTTCACCCAGTTGCTCAAGTTGAAAACTAGGAATAAACCATGACCTCCCCCTCCTCATCCATAGAAAAATTATCTTCCATGAAACTTAGGAACTGGGCCACACATTGGGACGTGAGTAGTGGAAAAGCAAGCAAAGCTTCATCTGTATTTACAGCTGCTCCCCATCACCACCTGAGCTCCTCCTCCCCCTGCCCAGTGTGAAAAAATTGTCTTCCGTGAAACTATTCCCAACTGGTGCCGACAAGGTTGGGGATTGCTGATCTAACACATAAACAAGTCCTGCCAGTTCTGTCTTGAAATATAGCCTGATCCTAACTGCTCATCATCTCTAGGGTCTCAGCCCAGGTTCAAACCACCGTCATCTCTTGTCTGAACCAGCATAATAGTCCTCAACTCAATTTTGTGTTCCTACTCTTGGTCCCCTTCCAGTACATTCTCCACATAGCTTTCTGGGGGATACACATTTTTTTTAATATTAATTAAAATCCAATACAAATATCATTTTCCCCTACCTAAAAACCTTCAATGCCTTCCCCACACTCAAGACACAACTTCTATCTTTCTGAACTTAGAACACTCCACACTTATATCTGGCTTTTGTGGTCCTTCCATGTGAAATTCTTTATTCCCATATTAGAGTGTGTTTAGTTTCTTCACTTTATCTAGGTCTCAGTTCAAATGTCACCTTTTGGAAGAAGACTTCCTGTATCATCACAGTTCTATTGTGCTTTTAATTTTCATTTCTTTAATGAGAACTGATGTGGAGCATCTTTTCATGTGCATATCAGCCATTTGTGTATTTTTTTGGTAAAGTGTCTGTTCATTTCCGCCCCCCCCCCCATTTATATTGGTTTGATTGTCTTGCTATTGAATTGTAGAGCTTCTTTATACCATCTTGATAGAAATCTTTGTCAGATATTGTATTGCAAATTTTTCTTCCAGTCTGTAGCTTGCCCTTTCATTTTTTTAATGGCAAATATAAAGAGAAGTTTTTAATTTTGATGAAGTCCAATCATTCTTTTTTATGGCTCATAGCTAGGACGTTTTTCCTATACGTAAAAAAATCCTCTATGCAGAGAATTCTTCCCAAGATCATTAAGATTTTCTTTCTAAAAGTTTTATAATTTTAGCATTTACATTCACATCCATGATTTGTTTGGAGTAACTGTATATTTATGATGTGAGGTGTAGACAAAGATTTATCACATTTTTGCACACAAATGTCCAATATTCCAGCACCATTTGTTGACAGTCCCATCTTTTCTCCCCACTAAATCATCTTACCTTTTTCAAAAATCAGTTTCTAGACCAGCACTGCCCAATAGAACTTACTGCAATGATAGACATAGTCTGTATCTGCGCTGATGTGATACTAGCTGCTTGAAATGTGTGCACTTAAAGTACAGCAGGAACTAAAGTTTTAATTTATTCACGTTTAATTAACATAAATGTACATTTCAAAAGTCACATAAAGCTAGAAGCTACTATATTGAACAGCACCATTTTAGAATCATTCTTTTATTTTATTGATGTCTATCTTTAATCAGTACTAAACTGTCTTAATTATTGTAGGTTTATAATAAATCTTGAAATCAGACAGTGAAATCCTCTACCTTGTTTTTTAATTTGCAAAATTATCTTGCCTATTTTAGGTCATTTCCATAGCCATAGAAATTTTAGAAGCAGCTTGTCAGTTTCTACAATAATAGCCAGCTGAGATTTTAATTGCGAGTACACCGAATCTATATATGAATTTTTGAAGATTTGGCATTCTCATTCATGAACATGGTATATCACTTCATTTATTTATCTCTTCTTCAATTACTCTTAGCAATATTTTGTAGTCTTGTACACAGTTTATTAAATTAATCCTTAAGTATTTGTGTTTATAAGCTTTTGTAAATTATTTAAATTTAATTTTTAAAATGTTTCTTGCTAGTATATAGAAATACAATTGATTTTTCTATATGACCTTCTATCTTGTGATCTCGTTAAATTTACTCATTAGTTCTAGTAGGTTTTTCATTGATTCCTTAAAGTTTTCTATATACACAAGCATCATTTTAGCAAAAAAAAAAAAAAAAAAAAAAAAAAAAAAAAAAAAAAAAAAAAAAAAAAAAAAAAAAAAGAAAGAAAGAGAGAAAGAGAGAAAGAAAGAAAAAAGACACTTTTACTTTTCCCCCCCTAATCTTCATGCCTTCTACTTCTTTTTCTTGCCTTGTGCTTGCTCCTAGGGAAAAGGAATTTAGTTTTTATGCATGATTATATATGATGATAGCTATAGGCTTTTGTTTCTTTGTTTTGTTTTTGTAGATGCCCTTTATTAGGTTGAGGAAATTCCCTTCTATTCCTGGTTTGCTGAGAATTTTTCATCATGACTGGCAATTGAATTTATCAAAAACATTTTCTGTATCCATTGAGATAATCACATAGTTTGTCTTCTTAGTCTATTGATATAATAGATTGAAATGCTTGATTTTCTGTTGTTAAACTAGGCTTGCATTCTTGGAATAAACTCTACTTGGTGATTATGCATTTTTCCTATATATTGCATAAATATTTTGCAAATATTTTATTAAGAATTTTTGCCTCTATTTTTATAAGAAATATTAACTTGTGGTTTCCCTTTGTTGCGATGTCTTTGCCTTGGTTTGGCTAACAAGGTAGTGTCAGCCTTACAAAATGAATTGGCACATGTTTCCTCCACCAGTGTTACTTAAAGAATTTGTATATGATTAATATTTCTTTCTTAAATGTTTGATAGAATTCCCCAGTGAAGCCAGTGGGATCTGAAGTTTTCCTGTGGCAGGGATTTTATCTATTCTTCATGTAAATAATTCCTTCAATTAGTTTAGGGTAGTGGTTCTCAATAGTGGATAATTTTGCCCCTCAGGAGATATTTGTCAATGTCTAGAGACATTTAGGTCCCACGCTGGAGAGGTACTACTGGCATCCAGTAGGTAGAGACCACAGAAGCTGCTAAGCATTCTGCAATGCACAGGACACCCCCACCACCCACTCACACAATAAAGAACTATCTGTCTCAAAATGTCCATAGTGCCAAGATTGAGAAATCCTGTTTTATTTGTCAATGTAATGTTTATTAGCATAAAGATGTTTACAATATTTACTTGTTATCTGCTTTCTGTAAGATCCTCTCTTTTTCCTTTTGTAGTAATAATCTCTCTTTTTCCTTCATGATATTGACTTTTTTTTCAATTTTTTTCTTCCTTCCCTCTTTACTTTCTCCCTCCCTTCCTTCCTAGTCTAGCTAGAGGTTTAAAATTTTACTCGTTTTTACAAGGAACCGTTCAGTTCTTGGGTTTCACTGATTTTCTTGTAGGTTCATTATTTTATCTATTGTTTTAGTTCATTAATTCTTTTTTTTTTTTTTTTTTTGGTTTTCTATTTTGTTGATTTTGCTCTTTGTTATTTCTTTCCTTCCACTTATTTTAAGTTTAATTTTCTCTTCTTTTTCTAACTTCATAAATGGGAAGCACAGATGATTGACTCGGGATCATTTTTAAGGTGGAAGCCCAGAATATTGATTTTGGACCTATAATTTTTTTCTCATGTAAGCATTGAAAGCT
>RJWJ010042444.1:0-13038 GCA_004363605.1 Indri indri | reverse complement strand
ATGGTGCAGTTTAAACAAAGGCACAGAGTGTATTCTGAGAATATGAACAGTCCAGGGTGGCTATAGCAGAGGGTGGGGGAGTGGCTACAAACAGGATTGACAGCGTAGCTGGGGAGCCATCCTGGCAGCAATGGCCATGATTCTAGCCAGAGCACAACTCAAAAAACAATGGGTGAAACCTTCTCATGGATCATAAATGCACATGTTCATAGCTGATTTAAAAAAATAATTCTCTTTAATACATACAACATATTGCATAGCAGTCAAAAACACAGGTGTTTTAAAGTGGCAGCCTGACTCCATCTGACAGCTCGGCTATGGGTATGCCCTGTTCGACTTGGTATGTTGATTAACCTGCATAAGCCTCACTTGCCTGCTCTGTGCAATGGTGATAATAGTGATACCCCCATCCTTATACAATGGCATCATCGGCTATAAGGATACATGTCAAATAGCTGAGTCAAAATTAAAAGCCCCAGAAATGGTACTTGCTGAAACTCTTGTTATCACCACTCTTCAGAAATGAAAGCTTAGTCACATGACTCTATGAGATTTGACTACCTATACCCCTTAGTTATCCTCTGATGTTCTGAATACTGCTTCTTCTCTGTCCTAAAAGGTGCCTAAGACAGAGACAAGGAAAGACATGGCAATCCACTGACCGACTGGACTAAGTGGAGAGCCACAACCATGTCTCAGTGTCTGTCTCAGCTCAAATAGAGCTGAGCTCAAACAGTGCAGAACCAGCCACAGGCCTGACTCTCAGTGGTGACCATGCTAGATACAACCGTGGAGCAGGAAAGAGCCAGAATGTGCCTGGCAGCTCCTCTTTTGGAAGCTCCCTGGGAAACCGGTCCTCTTGGCCACTATCAAGGCTTGGAGGCAGCTTAAATTGAAAACTATGATTCTGCATTAGTAGGTAACTGTGCTCCATGAAACGTTATTTTTCTTTTCTTTATTGAATTACTGACTTCATTATTTTGGGGTTTATTTGGGAGCCAAAATTTCTGTCTTCGTTGAATTAGACCCTGTGGTTAGACAGTGGTTCTTTTGTACTTATGCTGATTGGTAGGGTTTTGAAGAAAAGAAAGGAAAAAGGAAAAAAAAAAAATGAGGATAAAACTACCAGTTGGCTTTTGTTAAATATTTTCTAGTTCAGTTTCAGATAAAACAGTATTTTGTTGATGAATCTTTAAGACAATGTTGCTGTACCATGAGAGCTTTGAGGAAGACGTTTTCATGGAAATGGGAAATGGCATGATCCAGAATCATTTTTCCCTTTTCCAACGACAACAAAAAGTAAAACCTATGAGCACAGGTCTTGAATGAACAGTAAACATTGATATTTGCTTCACACATTTTCCCTGAGATGTAACCAGAAAAACTACTTCTGTTATCAATCAAATGATCTTAATCACATGTATTGAGCTAGTTTGTGATACGGAATATCAACCTGAATGTAATAGCTCCTTTTTATTACTGAAAGGTTGAGTGTTCCCCTTAAATAACACATTACTGCTGGGTGATACTGATTATTCCAGATAATGTTGTTTAAAAGAATCACCCCCATTAATTCTCTCTCTCTCTCAATCTCTCTCCTGCCTGTCTCCCCTGTTTTCCTCTCTCTGTCTCCTCTTTCCCCCTTTTTCCTCCCTGTCCTCTTTCTCACACTCACTTGTTTATCTGCCGTTCATTCATTTAGTCTACACTTATTGGTACTTAAAAGAGCTCAGAGAACAGAGTGGTGTAGATTTTGGAAATAATCATGATTCAGAAAGATACAGCAACCCCTCATCAGTGATAAAGATCAGGTTTTTCGAAACACTCGAGGAAAAATTAAGCACTTAAAACATAAATCAGATGGGCCTAAAGTAACGCGTAGGCAATTTAAAGCCTGCATTATTTTTATTACTTACGATGACCAAAATAAAATGTCCACTGCTTTTCCTTTTTTCAGATTCCAAGTTCATCACTAACCCATGACTGACCGGGTTCCACTGAGGTTCCAGAGACACAGAGTGGCTTACATGCTGGTGTAGAAGGTTTTAAAAAATCATCTAATAACTGGTTCACTTGGTTTTGTTTATTAGGCAAAGGAATTCATATATCTCCTTGCCTGATTTTTAGGGTACAGTATGACGAAGTTTTGCCAGGTGGGGGATTTTCCAGTTCGTTATTGGAGCCCTAACAGATGTGAGACTTTCCTGCAAGGAGAAGCCCGTAGTCTGTGTTCCTAGGCATGTCCTGGGGCTGCTCATTTGCCCTGTGCTGCTGCTTCTCATGGGGCCTAGAGGAAGGTATGGAGCGACTTATAAATATGCTTCTGCTGAGGGGACAGTGAATGCCCAGACTGGAGCAGATCTCTAAAAACAAACAAACAAAAAAAGGCAAAAATACTGCAGAGCTGGGTAAAAGACAGATTTATGTTTACGTCCATTCGGGTGTATGGTCGACTTACCCTAGTAACAATAAATGCTTTTGTGTTTATGTTCTGCTAAAAAAATATACTAGTTGCCAGCTCTCATGGAAACAACTGCCTTATTTTAGCAAAATACCTTGACAAACCACTTGGGATTAGCAGCTGAGTCATTGAGAGCATTGGTTAAGAAAGGACAGGAAATAAAAGAAAGAGCTCAACTGCTCTCAATTAGGAAAGCACAGAAATATGGGAACCAGAGAAAGGAGAAAAGAAAGAAGAGAACATTGTCAAAAGACATGGCCAAGCCACGTGCAGGTGATTTCCAAGAGAATCTTAAGAAGTTTTCGTGTCCAATCTTAGAGTGCATTCTGTGCTGCCTGTAAACTCCTTCTATCTGCCTAGAACTGGAGTAAAGAACTAGAATCCTTTTTTGTTAGTTTGTTAGTAGAAATAATACAAGGGGCTTGGACCTTTGTTTCAATCTATGCCAAAATGGGGATAATAAGGAATAGCAGCAAGTATGGAGCAGGGAATTATTCCATGGTGTCTGGAAGTCACTGCTGGAAGTGACTATGGGAATGCAAACCCCTCCAAGAACTCACTGTGTATGGGTAATGAAGGCACAATTCTGGGCACTGAGGGGAAAAAAAATCCAGAAGTAGAGATGTGTATATTGGGATTACCCACATGAGAACTCACTGTTGGGGAATGATTACTGTATATGCTCATAGATGTTTTCACAAAAACTTTTGGAGTCCCCAAGGATAGAATGACTAATCGAACAAAAAGGAATTCTCCCTATCTACCAGGGTTTGGTTGAACAAGTGCTTGCCCAGTATAGTCCATTAATCATGACTACAGCGGATAGTTCTTGCTAGACAAAATTCCCTTCAAATTCCTTAACGTAACATTTCTGCTGCAGGATAGGAACAACCCACTTACAGAGCCACTGTTGGAAGTGCCCAAAGGCTGTTCTTCTAATTTGATCTCCTCTGCATAGTCCTGTCTAAACACCCTCCTGCCTAAGAGGGCTTCAACATTGGAGCATCTGGAGTGCCAACCAGGTAGATACTTTTAGTAGGGTCATCAAGCATTCAAGGAACCGAAGTAAGTCCAGTAAGACCAAAGCGTGGCCCAGGAAGCAAGTCCTTAGTTATCAATAGTACTGAGTTAAAGCCAGTGAAAAACAAGTTCAGATGTCAAAGAGTATGAGCTGAGTCAGAGCAGAAGGAAAAACCTAGCCTAAAAGTCAGGAAGGATTGTAATAAAATTGGGGAAACTTAGGGGACAAGACAGAGGGGATTGTCTTAGTTGAACTGATGGGTCCCAAGCTTGTTGGTGTTTGCTGTTAGCCATGTGATTTGGCTTTTTCGCTGAGCTGGTTCAACTTAAATGTACAAGTCCAGGATGAGTTATCTCAAGGAAAGAGCCCAGAGAGCTCAGTGGTAGTTGAATCTTCAGGAGAGTGACAGACCCAGTGTAACTCAAAAGTTCTGTGACCAAGGTTTTGTGAAAGAACATCAAATACAAAAGAAAAGAAAAATGATTTATTCCCAACTTGTTCAACAAATTACTAGGGGTTTTTTGTTTGTTTGTTTTGAATTTCAGGAGACCCATTTTGTGAGCCTACACAAATTCAGATTGAAAAAAAATAGCTACCTTGCCAGGCTGTCTGTGAGGATCAAATAAGTTATATCATGCAGTGTGTAGTAAATCCTAGTTTGGGTCTTTTTATCCCTGCCTCCTTTCTTCCCTCACTTTCTCCCTTTCTTCTTCTGTTCCTCCCCTTTATCTTCCACACTAGGTATCTTAAAATCATCAGTACCTGAAGATCAGACCCACCAGGACTTCTAGTAAAGTCTAATTTTCAGAACTCACGTAGACTTTGCCACAGTGACCTTCAAATGCATTAATTTCTTGACTTCCTCCCAAGCCATTTCAGCTACAGTGATGCTGTATGCCCACATGGACGTAAGCAGAGGGTGATTGTAGCCCTGAGTCAGGGTCCCTCAGGGAAGATGAGTGGAAACCTCAGCAAACTCAAAGCATGTGTTTTATATATCAGGAGAGATCACAAGGGTAAACTATCTGTCAACTGTTTCCACTGATGACTGTGGATGCCTTGCTGAAAGCATGCCACCAATCACTGTTCAAGCCTCTTCAAAGGTGACTCATTCCCCCTTCCCTGTAGCAAATCTGTGTTAATAGCTAAAATGATATAGGTTTGGTAACATCCTCTAAAAAGAAGTTACCCATAGAGTTGCAAAACAGGGCTTAAGCAGACCATATAGACATTCATGTGACCAAAATTGTGCATTATTTATTTTGTAAGCAGATGGCAAAAGGCAAGCCCAGGGAAAAGGTTTTGAAGGTATCTACAGAAGGGTGAAGCTAAAACCATGCAACAGGATGAGATCAGTCAGAGAGTGGAAAGCAACATTTAAAGAGCAGACAGAGAAAAGTGACATTGAAAAAGCATACCCAGAGTAATAGGATATACCAGAATAATGTAGCATCTGGAAAGAATCAAGGCTAAGAATTGCAAGAAGTCAGAGGGGTAGGGGGCTAAGGGTATGGATTGATAAGTAAGATGGGGGAGTCTTTCGAAGGTTTCTCATTTCTCCCAGGATAAGTTCCTAAATTCTTCACAATGCCCAAATGCCCTTCAGCCTCTTCTCATACCATCCTGTCATTCTCCCACTTCCATTCTCCATTCCAATCTCACTGGCATTCCTTTAGTTCCTTCAGTGTCCATGTTCCCTCCTACCACAGGACCTTTGTACATTCTGTTCTTTTTCCTGGAATACTCTTCCCCTTAAGTGCATTTTAATTCATCTTCTCAGTCTCAGATGAAGCATCATTTCCTCAGTAAAGCCTTCCCTGCCCAATCCAGGCCAAGTCAAATTCCTTAATTATATGCTTTTATAGAATCATGTTTCTTTCTATCCTCGCATTAATCTCAATTTATAATTATACATTCATTTGTGCTATTTGGTAAAAATGTCTCACCCACTAGATTATAAACTTTATGAGAGTGGGACTCAAGAAATTCTAAGCACAGCCATCAGGATTTTAACCAAACAGCAATGGTTGCCAACTATAATTAAGTCTGGCGTGGGAAGAGACTTTCTGTGCTCTCTTTCCATGAGTACATGCCTAAACAACCTCATCAGAATCACCTTGGTGGTTTTTTTTTTTTTTTTTCATGATTTGGCACTCAAGACATACCCTGGCACATTTCAAGCCTACAGGTTTGCTGGTTAGGTTGGTATAAAATAAGCCATAAAGATTTTATAGTAGCCAGTTCTTAATCTTTGGAAGACCAGAGACTCCTTTAAGAATCCAATGAAAGCTATGGGTACTGTTACGGGTTGAATGATTGCCCCAAAAAAGATATGTTGGAGTTCCAACCCCAGCACCTGTGAATGTGACTTAATTTGGAAATGGGTCATTGCAGATGATTAAGGTCATTTGGATGGGCCCTAATACAATATAATTTATATCCTTATCAAAAGGGAAAATTTGGGCACAGACTGACATATGCACAGAAAACACAGGGAGAACACCGCCTATAAGCCAAAAGTACCTGGCACTATTAGCAGAGAGGAGAGAGGCACGGAACTGGTTCTCCCTCACAGCCCTCAGAAAGAACCAACCCTGCAGACACCTTGATTTCAGACTTCTGGCCCCCAGAACTGTGAGGCAATAAATTTTTGTTGCTTAAGCCACCCAGTCTGTGATAACCGGTTAGAGCAATCCTAGGAAACTAGCACAGATACTTTCTCTAGAAATAAAATTCCTCAAAAACATACCAAAGTTTGTATGCAATTTCCTGGTGTTCACAGATCCACTGAAGCTTGAGTTAATTGTATAGCAACTGTGAATTCCCAGACCAATTCCCAGACCAAACTTCCCCATGATAAAGGCAAAAGAAAGAAGAAAACTGGCATCAGCAACTGTTTGCTACATGTTTGGCCATTGGCTGGACACGTGACATTGAATCCTTTATCACCACTGCATGAAATAAATATTACCACCCCAATTCAGAGAGGGGGACATAGAGACTCCGGGAGATTTTAAATCATGCAGAGATTCAAACCTCTGGAGTGTGGCTGTGCTGGGAACCGGGCCTGAGTTTGTTTTACCCTGAAGCCAGTGCTTTTTCCATTCTTGCCCTGCCTCTGAGCATGGATGACCTGTGAGAGCCAAAGCACATGATGTGTGGCTTCCTGGGCTGTGAGGTTAGAGAGAGACCAGGGTTATGTGCGTGTCAGTGGCTTCAAGGGAAATTGGAGAAGAGTTAACACACACACAAAAAAAAGTTAAGAAGGAAAAAAAAGAGACCCTTTCTTTTGACTGCTCTGCTTTATTGTCTGGCATTATTATAATATCTTTTCAACTCTGTAAGAATTTCAGCATACGAGGATTTTGTTCTTGCTAAGCAAGGATGGAAACAACAAAGTATGAATTAAGTCAAACTGATAAATCAAGCCAGTGATGCTAATTATCAACAGGAACTTCGACTTAGAATTTTCAAAGTCTGGCATGGGACAGTGGTGTGAATGAGACACAAAGCTAAGGAAATTCAATCTTTCATTCACCCAACGATATTTATTGATCACCCACCTGGAGGCAGGCTCCATGCTCTGTGGACAATATCTGGCCACATAGAGCCTCAAGTCTCATGGGAAGACCAACAATTCCATCAGCCAGTACAGTAAAGTAAAATGTACAACAAGGAAAGAATAGTACACTATACAGCAAATAATAAGGTAACTAACCACTTCTAGTTGGGGAGAAAACTGAGTCTAAGTTTACCCTGGAGTCTGAGTAGTGGTTACCCTGGGCAGAGAGGAGGGAAAGAGGTGTTCTGGACAAAGAAAACACATGCAAAGGTCCTGAGGTGACAAAGAGTATCATACATTTGAAGACATGAACACCATTCACCGCAACCTAAAAGTGGAATAGGAAGAGGCAAACAAACAAAAAATACTAATCATTACACTAGAGAGGTGTGCAGGAGCTGGATCAGGAGGGCCCCATCAGCAGCTGTGATAGAGATTGTATTTCCTTCAGAGAGCATGGGGAAGCCATTTAAGATTTTCAAAAAGAGGAGTGGGCACAGTACTGCAAAGAGGCCTGCTGGCTGTTGGAACCAAGAAGGTCAGTTAATCTCTCCGAGTCTCAGTTGCCTCATAATAAGGGATGATAAGGGCCACTGTGAAGAATAAAGGAGTCATTTGATGCATTACTGTCAGAACAGTGCCCCAGGAAACATCAACTCTCATATTCTAACAGTAACACAGGCAAGGCCTTGCTGGAGGCCTGCCTTAGTCAGACATGGCAGCCTAACCGTGCCTTCCATTTCACCTGCTCCCCTTAGAACCGCTCCCAGTGGCAAGTGTAGCACTGGCATGCTGTGCACAGCCTCCCTTTGAGCAGACTGGTCCTAGTCTGCCTTCCACCATGTTGGGGCGAGGTCTGCAAGTGCCCAGGTCTGTCAGAAGGCAGGCTGTCCACAGGCACATGTCGGGGAAGGGAAGCCGGCAGAGCCTGGGGTAATGGGCATTCAGGGGTGAGCTGTCGGCCTGCGGCCTGTGGAGCCCCCAAACCCATCTCAGCTCAGAGCTCCCCAAGGCTTATCTCATCTTGCAGGTTGCCGTGGGCCAGCAGGGACTCACCCTGGAAGCATGCATGCATCTGAATCTTGATGCAATATACGGTTTTTTGTTTTATAGCTTTTAAAAAGCTGGCAAAGTTTTGGGGTTTGCTTCACTGAGGCCTGGGGAAGGTAATACCTCGAAATATCACCCTGCCTCACCACCACAGATAGATCCCAAAAAATTCAGTTCAGTCGAGAGCTTCCCTCCTGTCTCTTCAGGTGCAATTTTAGAGATTCCTTCAAAATGTGCATGAGTGTGAATGACAGCTCTTCCAAATGTGCCATGCCCCAGACGTGAGAGATATTCTCATCTCCAGCTACCGTGTATCTAGGAATGGAGGCAGAATGCATAGATGTGTGGGTACCAGAGAAAGCATACTCTCTTTGTTCTGAAGATTTCTTCTCATTAAGGATGGACACTCATGTGTTGAGTACACGTCATGCTCAGAGAACTGCAGTAGCTGTTTGTGCATCCATTACCATTTAACTTTATTGCGCCTGTGAAGTGATTATTGGGATTGTCAATTCTATGTCTATGGAAAAATATGCTCAGAGAGGTCTATGGATCAGACCAGAGTTTCACAGGAGTTGTTTGACTCAGAAGCCTGTGGCTTCCCGGTACAACAATGCAGTTCAGCTCCATTGCTTCAAGCTCAAGCTCAGCAGAGTGGTTAGAGCCTGCCAGTGGCGATCCTCGCTGTGTCCCTTCCTGGCTCTGATAGTGGACGAGCTACTTAATCTCCCTGTGCTTCAGATTCCTTAACTATAAAATGGATCATACAAATATACGCCTAATAGGACTGTTATAGATTAAATGAATTAATACCTGTAAAATACTTAGAACAGTGCCTGGTGATTAGTAAATGCTATAAACAATTCAGCCATTGTTATAACTATAACTGGAAAGAACACCAAAGCCCCAACGTCATAGGGGAAAATAGTATATTGCCCAGTGTCTCTGGGATAAAACTAAATATATATAGAACTGCACAAATACATAAAAAAGAACAAGACAAAGAAAATTCAATATCCAACCTCAACAGCTTATTCCAAGAAACCTTCCCCTAAAAAACCGGAAACCTCCGAACAGATACATGAGAAATGTTGGCTTTTAAAAATTGTTTTCCAGTAAGAGCTAATTCCTTTATTTACATCTCTCACACCCCTCTCCTATTTCCCCGCAACTTCATTAAAAACCTGGATGAACTAAATAATATCATCTTCGTCTCATGATTTTCTATCATTATTATTGACATCTTGAAGTAGAGCCCATCCACAGACTCTTAGAGGAGCTTAACAGTCATGAAAATCTTTAACCTCAAAGTTTATTGAGCTTATCCTCAGCAACAACTGGGATAGTGGAAGGATAGGGGATTTTGTGACATTCCTCAAAGGGGTTAAGCACCAAATCTTAAATTACAGCTGTGGTTATGGGCCCAGAACTTTCTGTGGGCTCACTCTTTTCAGAGTATGTTTATTTTATGAATTCAGTTCAATTAACAAATCTGTAGTGATCATTTACTTGCACAAATACCTATGGGGATTCAAGAAAAGTTTAAGATGGGGATTTGCCTTTGAGTAAAATAAAGTCTGGCTGGAAAACTAAGAACTGGTCTCACATAAAAAAAGTAGGCTAGTATATGAGGATGACACCAAAATGTCTCTCACGCTAGCCAAAATGTGATTAAAATCATTTGATCCCAGTTTCATTTTGTTAACTCAAGCTTTGGCCCCACCAAAACACAAATGACTGCTTGTCCTACTCACTTTAGACACACTTTCCTCTAGGCCACTGGTTCTCCAATAGCATCAGCATCAAAAGGGAACTTGTTAGAAATGCCAGTTCTCAGGCTCTAGCCTGATCTGAAACTCAGGGGGTGGGCACCCCCAGGATGAAACAGAGTGGATCTGTTTTATCCACTCTTTCTGGTGATTTCAATTCATGCCACAATTTGAGATCCACTGCCATAGGAATATTGCCATAATTCCATCCCCCAATTGGATTAAAGGCCTGTGGGAGACACAAGGTAGTTTTGCCTAAGTGGGTACATTTTGAAGGAATGAGGATTCAAAGAGTCCATGGCTGGTAAAGAGAAGACCCTCAGGTTTTCATAACCCATCAGGTTGAAAACTGATGGATAAAAGATTGTCCCAGTTCTCAAAGTGAACCAAGGAAGGGCCTGTGTTTTCCTTAAAAGTAATGTGGTGCCAACTCTAAGAAATGGTCAAATGATTCATTCAAACTTAAAATTTCAACAGCGCACAGCTGCACTGCAAGAATTTAGCCAGAAATATGTTTAAAGTTGGTGATGCTAAAGGCCCATCTCAACAATTAGACCATGACATTAGAAATTTTATAGGACTCTCAATTTCCTACCACAAAAATGCTTTCCAGAAATATGCCAAAGACTAGGCCAGCTGCTCCATATGAGAGTTCTTATCATCAACCCTTGAGGAGTATAAACATTTTAATATTTTTAAATCTCATAGGTGAAATGGGCATTATATTATTGTTTATCCTGCATTTCTTTGATTACTACCAAAGTTGGACATTTAAAAATGTTTATTAACTTTTGCCTTCTTTCATGAATGTATCTTTTTGTGTCTTTTACCTATTTTTAATAAGCTATGTTTTAATTGCTTAGTTAAATATGTTTATAGTAAATGCATCGTAAAATCTTCCTCCAGTTCTAACTTGTCTCCTTTATTTTTATATATACATATACATATAGACAGCTTTATATAGTCAATTCTCTTTTTCTTGTGTGGTTTCTTTCAATGCTTTTTTTTTTTCCTTAAATTTTTTCAAACCAAGATCACAAGATGTCTGCCTATGTTTTATTTTAGTAACCTTAAAAAAATTTCTAGAGTGGTTTTAAGTTATTGTTATTACATCCGTCTTTCTCCTTGATGTACTACAATTTGTTTCATTGCATGGTGTGTGTAAGACTGCAACTAGACTTTGTTTCTAAATTAAATGGATGATTTTCCTAATAGTTTTAGGTAAGAAAACCGACCCCTTATGTGAGCTTAGCATCACTATGAAATGTTAAATTTGTATGTCTGTTTTAAGATCATCGTACTCTGTGGTTTACCTGTGAACTCTAGAGTTTATGCAACTTTTTATGTGACACTTGTTTTGTACCTAACATCTCATAGGGAGCATCTATGACTGTGCTTCCTTTTCTTCTCTAGCCTCAACTGTTTATTTTTCCAGATGAACTTTGAAATTATTTTGCTAAATCACACAGGAATCCTTTGGGGATAAGAATGTGATATCTTTAACCCTTATATTAAGTTCAAAAATTTATATCTCTATAGAATATTTAATAAATTCAGAAATGGATAAAGAAATCATCACCTACTGCTATACATTTATGAAGTTTATATATTAATTTTTTTTAAAAAATAGACATCACAAATTTCTTGTAAGGGTTATTTCTAGCAGTCTTTTGCTGGTGTAAGTATAACTTTCTGTTTTTATTTTATTTTCTAACTATTTCTGGTATTTAGAAAACTGTTGATTTTTAGAGTAATTTATCTCCAAAATTTATTCTGTCTAAATGATGTTCAACTGAGTAACAAGATGCTAGTCTCCCCGGCAGGCAGACACTCAGTTTTGTGAGTGGAGGGGGCGGGGAAGGCAGAGCCGCTCTTCAGGAGCTGTGTGTGCCCAGGCAGACTCCTCCCTTCACAGTCCTCCGCCGACAGGAAGGGGAGGAGTTACAGGCAGGAGTTCCGGTAGGGCCAAGTCTTTATTAGTGTCTCTCGGTAGAAACCGGAGGGGCTGATGGCTCTTTAGATTGTGTCCTCAGTTTTGAGCCTTAGCACAAGACCGTGGAAACAGGAAAAATTCTGTTTGATCCTATTATAGAGTGTCACAGACAGACACAGACACGCATATATACACATTATTCAAAAGCAAAAGAATTTTTCTCCATAATTCTAACAGCACCCCCCAACACACACACACACACACACACACACACACACACGTCCACTCGCTAATAAACTGAGGAGGTTTTCTCCTGCCACTCTTATCTAGTTCTCTGAATGTGAGGTAAATTCACTCTTGACTGAATTTCCTTGATTCCTCCTTCCTCCCTCACCTTCCATGGCTAATCCACCAACATATCCCACTGACTCTACTTCCAAACATATTCTGACCCTGGCACCTGCTCCCACTCCACTGCACCTACCCTTGCGCAAGCCACCATGGTCTTCCTCCTGGGCTATTGCAACTGCCTCCTCACTATTCTTCTCGCTTTCCCTCTCACGCCCCTACCATCCATTTCCACACAGCAGGTAGAAGGATTTTTACAAAATATAAATCAGTGTTTGCAACTCATCTGCTCAAAATCTTCCAATGACTTCCCATTGGCCTTAGAATGATGTTCCAGACTCCTTGCTCTGGCCAGGCCAGTGTGCGAGGTCTGGCCCTCCCTGTCACCTCAGCCTCCTCTGTAACCACTCTCTCTGAAGGTCTCACCCACAGAGCTCCAGGTACTTGACCTGTACAGTTCCTCAAACAATATTCACTCATTGCAGCCGAGGCCTTTGCTTTAACTGTTCCCTTAAGCTAGAATATTGCTCATGGCATCTTGTCCTGACCAGCTTCCTGGCGTTGGGATCTCTAGCTAAAGGGCATCTCCTTGAAGAGTCCTTCCCTGACTGTCCCCATCTAAAGCAGCTATTTATTCACTCTATTCCATCACCTTCTTTTCATTCCCTGGGAAATTCTTGTCACTCTCCGGCTTTTTAAATTGTCTGGTGTTGTCTGTCTCCGCCTCAGAAGAATGCAAGCTCCCGTGGGCAGGGCCTTGTCTTCCACGGTATCCCCAGTGCCTAGAAGAGTCTTGCTCTTAGGAGGGTCTCAGTAATGCTTAAAGAATGGGTGGATTTCTGAACACTTGGAACCAGTGATACTTCTTCATCCTGAAAACTGCAATCCTTAGAC
>RJWJ010042443.1:0-13049 GCA_004363605.1 Indri indri | reverse complement strand
CTACAGGCATGTGCCACCATACCCGGCTAATTTTTTCTATATATATTTTTAGCTGTCCAATTAATTTCTTTCTATTTTTGGTAGAGACGGGGTCTCGCTCTTGCTCAGGCTGGTCTCGAACTCCTGAGCTCAGAACGATCCGCCCGTCTCGGCCTCCCAGAGTGCTAGGATTACAGGCGTGAGCCACCGCGCCCGGCCCAAGGATATCTCATTTCTTAAATGGACTAAGTAGTTTTCCAAGATTTTCACAAATGCTTTTTAAATGAGGAGGTTATATGTACAAAGAACCCTTCTACACAGTAGCAGCTGCTTAAAATATCAATAAGTACCAAGTTTCAACTCATTTTTGGATATGCCCTCCAAATCTAAATAAAAGTTTCTGCTCTGCCTGCTATCTCCATGGCATTAGCATTTATTAAGTACCGACAATACTAATGATGTTGTTAGTGATAATATTAGCATATCTATAAAAAGTTTTGAGGCTTGATGATTTCAAGAAAACTATGGCATTTTTTAAAATTCCCATAGTAATCACTGTTTAATACAAATATGCCAATTAACTAGTGATAGGTAGTGAGTCTATGATGTGAGTCTCTATTTATTGATATGGAAATCTGTTCATGATACTTTAAGTAAAATAACACTTGTCAAAAGAGCATGTAAAGCATATAATCCCATTTTTCTCTCTGTGTGTGTATGTGTGTGTGAGTGTATAGGAAATAATCTGGAAGAATCAACACTGAAATGTCAATGGTGTTTACCCCTAAGTTGTGGAACTCAAGATGATATATTTTTGTTTAGCTACCTCTATTTTTCTGCAATAAAATTTATTAATTATATAATGAAAAGAATGTTGGAAGAAAATAAATAAACAAGTAAATAAATAAATAAAACAAAGCATTACAATTTTGTCTCCAAACCCGACTACCTTGATCACGAGTGGCTGCAGGTCAGGGGACCAATTTGACTCAATATATAACAGACAGTTATTAAGGCTTTCTGAATACTAACCATTGTTGCAAAATCTCAGAAAATGAATGTCATATAGACACAGTCGTCCATACTGAAGAGAGACAGGCATTCACAAAACTGATTGATATGGAAAAAGGAAAATGTGCCGTGAGAGTTTATCACCCTTCCATGAGAGTGAGCTGAGGGAGGCACCAGGGGTATTATCTAAAGCATTTAAGCACCAGCATAGCCCAATCAGCATGGATGCCAGCTGCAGGGTCCTGAGATTGAATCGGGATCCCAAGGGAGCGACCCGATTTGCCAACCAGCACGGAAGCAGTTCAATATTTTTAAACCCAATTCAGCAAGGGGATGGCCTGGGGCTGCACGTTGAAAATTTAGTACAAGGAGTGGTTGTAAAGGAAGAATATTCCCAGCAGAGGAAGAGCAGATCCAAAGGCATGGGGGGAAGAGATGTCCTGCATAGTTTCCCAGGGTGCCTGGCACAGGGTTAGGAAGGACATACTCCTTGTTAACAGCTCGTTGGCTGGGAGGAGTAAGTGCTCTAAGAGCCACCAGCACTGTCTGCCCCAGTCCCTTGCTCTGGTAGGAGATCCCTGTGGGCATGCTCTTTGGTCACCAGAAAGACAAAAGCAGCCCCTCATATTGTCAGGGGTGGTAACCATGAGAACTCTGGGAACCTTATTCTTATTTAAAGATAATATTGATTTGGATAAGAAAGGGGTGGAAAAAAGCAAGGAATGAGAATGAGGTGGACAGAAGGAGGAGGGATTGACACCTCTTTGACTATATCATTTTATGTAACTCTGACTCTTGGAACCATTGTAATGTTTCATGTACTCCCAAAATAAACCAACTATTGAAACCAATCAGTCAGTGGGGGAAACCCAAAGTGGAATACAAACACTACCAAATGAATCCAACTGAATTACAAATGAATAACACTACTCTGAAGGGGGTGGAGAAGAAAAGAACTAAGTAGCTATGGCAAATAGTCACTTGACTGTTTAGTGTAAAACTAAAGACAAAAAGAGCTGTACATAAATACTCTATCTAGTTAATAAAAACATTTCTCATGAGGGTAGAGGTTACCAATTCTGAATCTATTGTACAAGTATACTAGAACTGAACAAATGAATAAATGGGTCATAGATGAAAAAAAGATACAAATAAGAAAAGGGAGACGGTTGTTATGAACCCTGTAGTGTTAGACTGGAATCAGAGGTATGAATATAAACACATAATTTTTAAGATAGACAGATACAGAAATGTGTTTATGTGTGAGTTAGACATACAAATATTTCACAGCTCTGTCTGCTGAGAGGGCCTAGAAGCAGTGACATCCCAGGAAATAAGCGCACACCCAGCAAGCAGAGCTTGGTCTTTAAACACCTTTCTCCAGTAAAAGAACCAGGGCTCCTAGCAGAAGTGGTTAATTCCAGAACTGGAGCAGAGAAAGTACAAAATGAGTCTGGAACATCTTGTGGCACTAGAAAGTAAGAAAACGCTTTTAAGAAAAAACCGGAGGAAGGAGGAGCACACACAGGAGCCAACCAGATGGTGCTCCTAGTGGCAGAAGCTCGACCTATTTAAACTGCTATATCCCAGCTTGTCCAGGGATGGTGAGGGTGCATTGTACCTGCTACCACCCCACAGGGAGATTTTAAAAGTGGTGACACCGTGGGCAGAGGATTCTTCCCTACCCCTTCCTCAGTGGAGCTATTTCAATACCTCTATCGGTGCAAACAAGAAATTTCCCGTGTGGTATAAGACACGTCGTTATAACCTAGAGATAAAACCTAATTGGCACTGTTCGGATGACCCGCCACTGAGGTTTTATGACACAGGGAAATATTGAAATTCTTTAAGCATCTGGAATCTATTTCCAGATATGGAAAACTGGCTTGTTGGCAGTGTGTAATATGACCCGAACATCAGTGAGCAAGGATTGAGCAGCTGCTGAAAGGACAACTGCTTTGGAAGGCCGTCCCACCACTTTTACAGTGTTTCTTTCTGCCATGCAGCCAGTGATAATAATGCACAGCATTTATGGACTGTTTGCAGTGTGCCAGGCCCTATGCAATCACTTCACATTCGTTGATTGCACAATCTTTTCACAATAGCCATACAAGTTAGGTACTAGGAGTATTTGCATTTAACAAATATCTGAGTTCAGAGATTACAGGATTAACCCAGCACCACACACAAATAGAAGGAGCAGAACCAGGACTGCCCCACATTTCCCCACTAAGTTACACCGTCTCTGGCAGATAAGGAAACACTTGGATCTAGAAGATGGCAGTGAAAGGTAGTCACAGAGAAATATGTATATTATTTTCTGGGACATAGCATTTCTAACAGTAATTTACTCAGTAAAAGAGCTATTAGGAGCAGTGAAGATGCACCTCAGGAACGTGGCCAGGTGCTAGGGGCCCACACCAACCCAGCTGCTACTCAGGTCTGGGCTTCTTTCCCAGTAGGGAACTCAGGCAAGAAGTTGAGACCAGTGAACAAAATACCATTCCCATTAGACGGACAGGCAGGCTGGCCCAAATCTGGAGGCAGAACCCCTGAAATCCCCAAGTGAGGTTGCCCAGGGGATTGTCCTCAGTTGGGCAGGGGAGATAAAACAATAGCCATTTTTATATTATTTTGTATAGTATTTATTGATTCAGGAAACAAATACAAAACTCTGAATAAAATGACTTCGAAACTGCCAAAAAAAAAAAAAAAAAAAAGAAGGCAGGGATTAGGAGAACCTGAGGCTAAACATATATGCTGGGGTCAGCTCATGAAAAGCCTCAGATGCCATACGAATGCCTCTATTCTGCAGCCATAAGGAACGACCACCTGAGGTTTAAGCAGAGGAGTAACACTATCACAGAGGTAAGTGGTACAGATCTAACCCTGGCAGCTTTGTGGAAGATGAGTCGGTGTGAGGAAGGCAGAAGGCGGGGACCTCAGTTAGATGGTGACTGTACTTCAGGATACTTTCCTATTTCCAGCTGCACTGACCACTCGATCCAATGGCTTCTTCAGTTTGACCCTTGGCAATTCTCCTTAGACACAATTCTGTCTTCTACTGGATGCCACTTTCCTCCTGCCCTGCTGGGTAAATGCCATAGGCAATCTGGCCCCAACACCTTTCCACCAAATTGGTCAGATTTGCCAGTATTCCCTTGCAAGGATGACTCAGGCAGGATCAGCATGTTGAACTTGGTCAAACTGTTTCCAGACTCCTTCAATTTCTCATATTTATTTCCCTCTTCTTTCCTTTTAGTCATTTTTGTATTACCGGCAACTGCAGCCATGATAGTAGATGAGATGACCCAACAAGAACCTGAGGCTTGGGGTAGGAACCTCAGGAATGCCAACATTTTAGGAGCAGAAAGGGCCAGTAGACAAGTAGACAAGACTGAGTTAAAAAAGAAAAGAAAAACAAAGGAAGGAAGGAAAGAAGGAAGGTAGAGAAAGAAAGAAAGAGAAAAAGAAAGAAAGAAAAAGAAAAAGAAAGAAAGAAAAAGAAAGACAGGAAGGAAGGAAGGAAGGAAGGAAGGAAGGAAGGAAGGAAGGAAGGAAGGAAGGAAGGAAGGAAGGAAGGAAGGAAGGAAAGAAAAAGAATGACATCTAAGGAATGACATCTGGGGACACTTTTAGAGTATAACCAGAAGCTAAAGAAGAAAAGAGTTTCATGAAGGAAGGAGTAGTCAACAGTGTCAAATGTCACAGATGTGACAAGTAATATTGGGGATCTAAAAGATACCAAATGCATTGTGTTGGTAGGAGATCTTTATTGACTTTCACAAAGCAGATAGCTGTTATCCTTACGGTAGGGTAGTGACTGGAATTATTGAACCCATAAGTAGGTTTCTGGGATCCTGGTGATGTTCCATTTCTTGATCTGTGTCCTGGTTACATCAGTGTGATCAGTTTTTGAAAATTCATTGAACTGTACACTCACTATTTTTGTATTTTTCTGTATATATGTTATGCTTTAATAAAAAGGGATTTTTAAAGTAGCATAAGCTGATTTAAGAAAATTTCCAGGACAGATGCCTTGAATCTGTATTTTCTCCCATTTACTGCAGTCAGTCAGCTGCAGTGAAGTGTGAATGGCTTGCTCTCAACATCCAAGCCCTTCACTCATTTATTCGTTCATTTAACACACATTTATTGAAGAATTGTGTCAGGGCCCTGGAAGCAGACTCCTGGCCCTCATGCACAGTACAGCCTAATTTAGGCAGGGAGGAGACAGATGTCAATCAAATAGTCCCACAAATCAATATATAAGAGATGAGGAGGAGGCCGGGCGCGGTGGCTCATGCCTGTAATCCCAGCACTCTGGGAGGCCTAGATGGGAGGATCCCTTGAGGTCAGGAGTTCGAGACCAGCCTGAGCAAGAGCGAGACCCCATCTCCACTAAAGAAATAGAAAAAAAATTAGCTGGGCAACTAAAAATAGAAAAAATTAGCCTGGCATGGTGGCATGTGTCTGTAGTCCCAGCTACTCAGGAGGCCGAGGCAGGAGGATTGCTTGAGCCCAGGAGTTTGAGGTTGCTGTGAGCTAGGCTGACACCATGGCACTCTAGCCCGGGCAACAGAGAGAGACTCTGTCTCAAAAAATAAAAATAAAAAAGGGTGAGGAGAGAGGGAAGATGCTGAGAAGCCTCTCTGAGGCATAAAGTGTGAGTAGGCTCTGACAGAAGTTAGAAAGGAACATTCGGCTCAACTAGTCCAGCAGAGGGCGGTCACAGACAGGCATCTGTGGCAATTCCTAAAGCAGTCAAGAAACCGGAGGCTGAAAGTTCGCTTAGCTTCGTCTCTAGTTGCTAGCATTGGAGAAGCGCAAATGACTCCGGGGGAACTAAATGTAAATTTACAAACGTAAATATTGCTGTATAGTCTCACCCAGCACTATAATGCAGATTCCTACCAAATGCCTGATGAGCTTAAAAAAGAGAAAAAGCTAATAAGGCATGATTAAAGGAATCTATCTGCACAAAAACTTCTCTTGACTTTCACACATCCTCAATGAGCCGACCTCAGACCAGCACAGATACGCTATGACGTGTTCTTATTCATTAGTGCCCTTGCAGAAGTCGCTTGTGTCTGCCACACCCCACGCCCCTGCAGAAAGCCTTCCACTGTGGATCTGCTACAAGATGTTATTTGTTTCTTACTTAGACAGCTAATGAACAAATATAATTTTATATGTTGCCTATAGAAAAACAAAAGGCAGACTAATCAATAATTTGCCACATCCTATTAAATGATCAAGGATGAAATCAGGATTAAAACCAAGACATTTCCAGTGTATTTAAGAGCAGATTTCTTTAGCATCTGCTATGCACCAAGCACTCTAGAAAGCGTCTAAAGCATGTCACTTCCCCCTTTTAAAATTAATTCTCAGTGCAATGAAAAATCTTTACTTTTGTTGAAAATAAAAGCAATACTCTTACTGTGATGGGTAAAGGCCTGTATGGTCTAGCCATTGCCCACCTCCCAGACACATCTCCTCTCATCTGCCTTCCTCACTAGGTTTCAGATTTCCTTGCTTCCACGAAATCACCAAACATTTTGCATTTGCTGTTTCCCTTGCCTGACACATTCTGCTCCCAGCATCCAACATGAAGCTTCTTGTCATTCAAGTTCCAGGTAAATTGCTACTTCCTAGACCATCCATTCCTGTCTGCCCCTCTTAACATACAAAACAGAACCCTGATGTTTGGCTGCACATTTTGCTGCCCAGTATACTATCCTATATCCCCCAACTTCATTTGCAGCTGCATGTGGCCACGTTTCTGCTTAATGGGATGTAACTGGGACTTTCTAGAAGCCACCTCAGAGGGAAGCAGACAGCTCTTCTTCCTATTCTCTTTTCTTTTTTTGAGACAGAGTCTCATTCTGTCATCTGAGTTAGAGTGCAAGTGGTGTCATCATAGCTCACAGCAACCTGAAACTTCCGGACTCAAGCAATTCTCCTGCCTCAGCCTCACCAGCGGCTGGGACTACAGGCACGTGCTACCATGCCCAGCTAATTTTCCTATTTTTAGTAGAGACGGGTGTCTCACTCTTGCTCAGGCTGGTCTCCTGAGCTCAAGGGATCCTCCCGCCTCAACCTCCCAGGGTGCTGGGATCACAGGCGTGGGCCACCACACCCTCCTTCCTTCCTATTTTCTTCTCTTCTCCTATCTGGAATGCAGATGTGCTAACTGGAGCTCCTGGAAGCAACCTGGACTCCGAGAGGGCAGTGAGGAAGGGAGGAAGGGCAGATGGGAGCCCGGAGAGCTGATGGCACTGCACGCTGGGGGCAGAGTGGGCAATACCAGCTTCGAGACATCTTTGATGGGAGAAAAAAAAAGAAACTTCTGTCTCATTCAAGCCACTGTTATTTGTCGCTTTACTAGTACATGCCTCCAAACCTCAACACTAACTAAATACATAACAGCCAAACCTAACACATCTCCCCATTTTCTTCAGTGTCATTTCACTCCCTGAAATATCTTGACCGCTGTGTTTGCCTGAGAGTGGGGGTCTGGTCTGCCTTGTTCACTGCTGTATTCCCGGCACCTGCTCCAGCGTGGTGTTTCCATGCCTTCTCAGAATTTGGAGGAAATTAATATTTTTCTGAGTCCTGAGAAAGATCAATTAAAAACCCAGGGGAAAGCATTTATAATTCTTCCTGCACGAAATAAAGTTTGACAATCTTATGGAAACATCACCAGGCAGGAATTCCGTCAATACCAACAACTACTGATGACACAGCAGTAACGAAAAAACATGGAAAGTTCTCAGTAAACACGTTACTCCACCTTGCTGTAAAAGAGTGTTTTACTAAAAATTTAAAGATGAAGCATCAAAAACAACTAGCAGAGAAAGCGAATACAGGGCAGATTCTGACTATGAGAAAGATGAAAGCAATGGCTCGGATCCAGGTGATGTAGCTGGACCTGCTCATTATGATCTGCAAGATGACGTCCCTTTAGCAATTTTTGGAATAAGAAAAATTGTAAAACTGTTTAAATTTCTCCAATGAGAAATTCTCTTTTGCAAAAAGAATGAGAAGAAAAAAAAACTACAGGTCATTTTGGACTACAAAACACTCTCAAATACACACACACAAAATGATTGAAAGATTTTTAAAGATCCTGAATCTGATAAAAATTATTTTATGACAGCTCAAGCTAGAACGTTTATGGAACATAGAATACTATGAAATTATGAGAGAGACCTTAAATTGCTTAAAACCTGTTTGATTAGTAGTTGAAACATTAAGTAATCATGATGCAAATCTTCTAATCAAAACCAGAATTCTGCTTTGAGCAGTATGCTTTTAAAAGAAATTAGAATCAAATTGCTTACTGTGGGAGAAAAGATCTAATATCCCTCATTAAATATTCAAGTAATGTTAGTAGTTTATATGAGGTGGACAACTTTTTTGCTTTGGCAAACAAGAATGAAATAGCTTAATTAGCAAAGTCATTAATGGAAAGACTTTTGTGAAGGAAACTATGCTTTATCAAAAAATGCGAAGAGAAATAAAAGTTGGGAACTACTCAATTGTGAAGTCAAAAACTGATCTAAAATTCGAATTAGCAAAGTTAATATCAATTTCAAGAAAAAAATCAAAATTAGGGAAAGGAGATAATATCTTCATTATTAAGAAAAGGGAACGAGTTTATAATAAACAACACGTACCCTAACACCCAACTCGAAGAGACTTATAGACATGCTCTTAATAATTCAACTAATGTCAACACAGAATGAGAGAAACATTCTACCTCTGGGATATCTGTCATGAAATAAGGACCAAGACAATCAGATAGGGTAGTTCATGCTTTATGTGTTTTTAAATTTGATTTTAAGAATTGTAACTTTTGAAATTTAAATGTTCATGGTCTTATCTTTCAATTGTTTAAATCATTTTATTTGGCATTCATTTTGTGTTAATATACTCTTCTTTGAATATTTTCTATTATCAAATGTCTATATCAGGTGGGAATCATTTTACATGTCATTGAAATGTAGTATAATCTTGTGTATATATATATATATACACACATATACACACCCATAATAATAACAAACCATATAACTGATGAATTCATTATTACTGTTTTATTTTGTTTTTGAATTTTTTATTTTTTCTAAGATGGAGTCTTGCTATGTTGCCCAGGCTTATCTCGAACTTCTGGGCTCAAGCCATCCTCTGGCTTCAGCCTCTCAAGTAGCTGGGAATACAGGAGCATTACCACCATGCTCGGCTGGTTTTTTTGTTTACTTTCTGTTTTTTGCAGAAAACCCCAGAAGCTTTTAGTATAACCCTATCATGGAAAAATGGTTCACTGTTTACTATTATGGTCAGTCATTGTTATTTAAGAACATATAAAGAAGGTGTTATGGGAAAATGCAGATTAACTTATGATTTTGAGAATCCCCAAGAATTCCTGAGAATTCCAATTTTTTGTTCCAGAATCCTGAAGATTAACATCCATCAGGAATTTGCAAGCACTGGTACAGTGGCTGGCGTAAAGTAGACCCCAAGCATACATTTAGAATGGATGGATATTATTTTGTTTAATAGTCACAGCAATCCTGTGAAGTAGCTATGAATGTGCCCACTTTACATATTAGAAATACCTGGATCTCCTTTGAGACCGATGTGGGACAATCTCCTTAAGAATCTTAAAAGTTCCACTGTTTACTGAGAGGGTCTATGAAGCATATCCTTGAGATTCTTAGAAGTACTACTAAGCCTGCCCTTAAATTTTTCTGCAAAGCTTCTTACTCTGGATTTGATCTTAGCCCTGAAGCCTTTTCTTATTTGAGAATCTTTTAGTGGGAAGGACTGAGAATGAGCAATAGTTTTATTTTAGAACCCAGTAAATCCTGCTTTGTATTTTCTTCCAATTTTTCTAAAAACATGAACAGTTTCTTCTTTAGATCATCTCTCTGGTCGCATATTTTATCATAAGCAACCACAAAAAGCCATTCGGCACTTTCTGCATTCTGCCTGGACATCTCCCCAGCCAACCCCACAAGTTATTAAGTACTCTTTCTATTTCCCACGTGACTGTAGGCGACAGTGTTGCCACACTTTCTGTCACTATATAAAGGGAGACCTCTGTTTTCCAGCCTCCGCAAATATTTTCCTTACTCTTTCACATCTTCCCCAACAGTCTCCTCGTGGCTTTTTTTGCTTCTCCCTGACACCCTGTCCCAAAGCCAGTGTCACGTGGTTCAGGTATATGTTCTGGCAGCAGCCCACTCCGAAATAGCAAATTCTGTTCAGGTTATCTATCAATGAACAGTAACTTTGTGGCTTGAAACAACAGCTTATTATTACTATATTCAAAGAGGCCAGAGCAAGGGACAGCTCATTGCCACTTTAGAATGTCTGGGGCCTCAGCTGCAATGATTAGAATGACTGGGGACCTAGAATAGCTAAGGGCTATCTGGGCACCTCCTCTCTCTCTCTCTCTCTCTCTCTCTCTCTCTCTCTCTCTCTCTGTCTCTCTATCCCTTCCCACCCCCTCTCCACAGTGTCTTCATGTAGCTAGCTTAGGCTTGCTTATTTGATGGCAGCCTCTGGAGAGTCACGGGAGCTCAGGACTCCAGTCAATGTCCCATTTCCCAGGAAATAGGAAATGGGAGCTGCCAGTCTCTTAAAGTGCCGAGTCTGGAAACTGGCACAGCGCCATTTCCAGGATGCCCTACTGGTCAAAGCAGTCACACTCAAGGTGAGAAGACGACACCTGCATCCCATTTCTCAGTGGGAGTGATGTCAAAGACCGTGTGGTCACCCTTCATCTGCCACACTTTTATTACTAGGGTTATGATAATACACTAAAGCTTCATGGTAACATAGACTCAGGTATCATTTAATTCTTCCCAGACACACTCTTAAAAGCGAGTGGCCTGAAGTTCTTACCTTCTACACAGTGGCGTCCCGTGTTCATTTTGAGACTCTCTGCTTGGCCTATGGTGCACACTGTGTTTGAAAGAGTCGATGTGCTGAATATTTCCCATTCATCTCCCCAAGTAATGTCTTTTCTCTTCTTTCCCTGCTCTGTGCCCCAGAAGATAGAGCTTTTCCTTTTGGCTTCTGGTTGAGTTCAGCGACTGGGTAATACAAGCAGACATCCCATAGAGGCGGTGGAGGCGAGCGAGGTTACTGTATTTATTCCCCCAAATCCGTCCCAGCTGAGTCATTGTGGTTTGGCTTTATGGCTCTCCAGGCAACATTCTCTCCGTTTAGCTATGCCATATTCTTCCTAAGTTAGTTCAGGCCCAGGGTGGTATTGGCTTCCTGGATCTTGCTAAACTCCACGGTACTGTACCATTCTTTGTTAGTTTCCCTTAGTTACATGACTCTTTATTAAATTCCCCCAAATTATCTTATCTGGGTCTTCTGTTTGCTGATGAAGACAGATACAAATGGTCTATTTCTTATAATTAATAAATTAAAACTTTCCTCCATTTTTCTTACCAGAATTGTCTAGTGATGTAGTTTTCCCATTTTTCTATCAGGTTTTTGATCCTTTGTCCTTCCATTTTTAAGAGTTTTTTGCATATTAAGAATATTATCCCTTTTTCTATGATACATGTTACAAACATTTTCTCCCAATCTGCTTGTTGTTTTTGACTTTGTTTATAGTGATGTTTTTAGCCATGCCAAAAAAAATTATTTTAGTTTTTTATGTAGTCAAATTTATCAATCTTTTCTTTCATTGCCTCTAGTTTTAAGTCTTTCCCTACACCAAGGTTAAGGAATTCACCCATGTTTTCTTCTAGCACTTGTATGATTTAGTATTTTGCATTTAGATCCCTGATAATTTCAAATTTGATGTTGAGTATTGTGTGAGGTATGAATTTAATTTTATCTTTTTCCAAATGTACCATTTGTTCCAGAGCTGTTTATTAAAAAATCCATCTTTGCCCCAATAGTTTGAGATGCCACTTCTTCATACAGTAAATTTCCACATGTATTTCTTTCTATTCGGGAGCTTTTTATTCTATCACATTAGTCTACTTGTCTAGTCATGGGCCAGTACCACCCTGTTTTAATTATAAAGGCTTTGTAGTATGTTTTAATATCTGATAGAGCTAGTCTCCTTTAAAATGGTTTTTGTCATTGTTGTTGTTTTTAACGTTTCCCCGGCTATTTTTGAACATTTATTTTCCCTTATAAACTTTAGTATCAACTTGTCTGGCTTCACTGAAAAAAAAGCTTGTTGCTATTTTTATGAGGATTATGATCATTAATGCATTGACTTAGGGACAACTGACGTCTTTGTGGTGCTGAGTCATCCTATCCAAGAACAAGAGATGTTTTAATAGGAGCTTTATAGAATATTTTACTATGTGGTAGGGCTAGTCTCTGCCAAAAGTTTTTCCTTTTTATTGTTTTCCTGCCTATACTAACCTATTTATTTTTTCACATAAACTTTCGTATCACCTTGTTTGTCTCCATAAAAAAATTTGGTGGTATTTTCATTGGAATTGTGATAAATTGACTTAGGGAAAACTGACACATCTCCCAAGTCTGAGCACTTCAAAATAGATATTTTGAATGTGCTCATACACGCAGACACACACACACACACACCAGAATCTAAAAATTCATTCCAGACATGGAAAGGACCAATTTCATTCAATTCCACAAGTATTTACATACCTGCAAATTTGCAAATCACTGTCATAAAACAGGATGAGTGAGTCATGGTCTCTGTCATCAAGACCACCTTAAGGGGGCGATAAGCACTTACATAAACGATTACAGTGAGCCTTATAGCATTTAATGCAGTATCTGGGTTAGCATTTCTCTGGGCCACAGAAGTCTACAGCCCGAATATTCCCGTGCAGCACTGGCATGTATCCACAGTGATCCACGGTAGAAATGCAGTCTGTCTGCTCTTGCATATATGCTGCATGCTGATTTCTTATTCTCCTGATCAGAGGTATCTTGATCACCTCTGACATTGATCCTCATCCCAAAAATGTTCTCTTTCATAGAAGAAGAAAGGATTAAAATGAGACCATTCATTCATTCTACAAATACTTATCGAATGCCTTCTA